>JAOWBH010074715.1:0-14809 GCA_028566215.1 Silene coronaria | reverse complement strand
ATTCCAAGTAAGGGGTGAGGGTACGTGTTAGGAAGCTCTTTAATCGAACACCTAACCCCGCCCGTCTCGATAGCGGCCTCTACTAATGATTGGGGAGTTCATTAATACTTGATATATCGTTGGTTAAATGCTTGCAATGCAACATCCATTGTATTAATCCTAAACATGTGAAGATTAAACTATGTCGGTGATTTATACAAATAAAGATTAATGGTCAAAGTAGAGATTTAAATTAATTACATGTGATATACAATAAACATACATGAAATACAATACGAATGAGTATTTATGTCATAATGATGCCAAAAAGAGTTTTAAAAAGAATAAAATAATGGAAATAAAGAATAAATGAATAAAATAAAATTAATTAATTAATTAATGAAGTAAATAAATAAAAGAATGAAATAATACATAAAACTAATAAGCGATATTAGCACGTATTAGTCAATTATATATAATAAATTACGATTTAAATCAAGCGATTTAGATTTTAGAGGCAGAAACTAGCCCAGAACAGGCGCATCCAGTGGTGCGTCCACTGGAAGAGGCGCAGCCACTGATGCGTCTGTTCCTGGGTTGTGTTTTGACTGTGAAAGTCAGGATCGCAATCCAATATGTTCGTTAGGTTAATTTAGATTGATTAATTACAATTGGGAGTCAAAGGAAGTGTATCAGCATGTTATTACATGTGAATATATCTACAATGATCATGAATACGAATTATAAACGATATAAGACGAATTAAAAAAAGGACGGAATTGATGAATTACACAAAATATACAAAATACGAATCAAAATCGATAACAAATGAATTAAACTAATGAATTAAGGTTTAAAAGAATGAAAATAATATTTACAAAAACTATACGATAATGGACTTGAAGGAATTCGATATTGAAAATCGAACACTTCGAACCCGGAATCGATAAATTGACGAAAACCGAGCAATATTGAATTATTGAGGATTTAGGTCGAAAAGAATTGAATAAATTAAATTTAATGATAAAAAATAAGGAAAGAATGAAGAAAATAAACGAAATAAGATAAGTTACGAACACAGAAAATACCGAGGAAGAAGAAGAAGGAAATTAGAGACCAGGCAGCCTTTGGAAGAGGCGCAGTCAATGCTGCGTTTCTTCTAGAAGTCGCATCCCTTAGTGCGTCTTCTCTCCAGCTGGTATCGCTGCTGGTTTTGTAAAAGATTGATTTTTAAACTATTTTGAATTATAAAAAGGGTTTATTTGGCATATTTAAGACATAAACAACAAAATACAACATTAAAATTACAAATTAAAGAGAATTGAGATTTACACCTTCGGACTTACATGTTAATGGCACGGGATTAAACTAAAACACACATCTGTTATTAGTAACTCGAATTAATGTGAGAATGAAAGTGCCTTTACTTAGCAAAGAAAGATTAATTAATTATAGTAGATGTGTAGTTGGTCATATTGGTCGGTCAAATGCAAAATCGTGACGGTACTCGAAAGGATTCTAGCTAACGTGGTCGAATAAATCAAGCACGTTATGTCAAAGCGCAAGAGCGTAGGTCTATAATGCAAAGAGGGAGAAGAGAAATGGCGGACACTCGCGTGAAGAGTACGCGGTATGAAGGCCTCTATTTATACTAATCACGAGGTAGGGTTGTGGAAGTCTGGAAACTACTGGAAACAGCCTGGCGAAGAGGCGCAGCCTGAGCTTCATCCTGAGGAAGAGGCGCAGCCCCTGCTGCGTTCTTTCCCAGTGGTATCATGTTCAGCACGCAAAATCTTTGCGGTTGGATTATGGAAATAGGAAGATAATGACTTCCTTATTCCGCAAGTTGTGATATTTGGACAAGATATTTAATATTAATATATTATTTGGCGATGGGCATTTTAGAAACTTCCGGAACGGGTTTAAGCTGTATGAGAAAATGAAAAAGATTTTTGACCCGGGTTCCAAATGGACTCTAATTACTGTCAAAACGACCATATTAGCGCGTAGATGATGACCAAGGGGTTGACGCAATTGTTTGAGCTACCACTTGATGATAGTTTTATTAAATGTCATAAAATCATGCCAGATATTAAACATGCAGCTCAATCATCACTGGGTGGTTTGCGGGAGGTGCAGAACGAGGTGTCTACAGAGCCCCCACTTTGACTGAGGCTTGGATAAGGCAAAAGTTAAAGTATAGCCCTCAGGTCAATTGAAGATTACAACCTGAAGACTATGGCGACGCTAGGCGACTGAGCCAAGGACCTGTCGCCCGGGAATAGTTTAGAGTCTGTAGATTATCGGGGAGGGTCGTTTAAAGTCCATTAGACTACATGAGGAGGCTCGCCAGCCATAAGAAGAAACCATACCTGAGACCTCTTTCCTAAGATGTTTCCGAAGTTGCATAGGAGCCGAAGGTAAGACCTAAAGGATGAGTAAGGATTTGTGCTTAGGGTATGGGCTATTAGGGAAAACATCAATGGAAAGGAGGCTAAATAGAAGTTCAACCTAAGGGGTAACCAAGGTTTGAAATTTAGGAACTCTAAGGGATTGAGATCCAAAAGAAGTATATGAACTCTACTGGCAAGGTATACGAACCTAAAGCTGGGGCATAGGAACCAAAGAACTAGCATGGTGTAGGAACCAAAAGAAGTTATGACATATGAACCAAAGGAATTAGGGTGTAAGAACTAAAAGAAGTTATATTGAGCTTGGTTATTTGGGAATCCAAAAGGGCTACACTGCGTAGTTTAGGTATGAGAACCTATGGGGTAGATTCTAGTTTGGGAACTTCTGCGGGACAACATCTTGGATGAACTCTGTGGGGAAACATAAGGCTTTTACCTCCGAACTCCATGGGGAAAAAGAATAAGGCTTTTACTGCCGAACTCCACGAGGAAAAGAATAAGGCTTTTCCTGCCGAACTCCATGGGGAAAAATAAGGCTTTTATTGCCGAACTCTACGGGGAAACATTTGATGACTTGTTATTGCTGAATTGTCTTTGTCTTTGCTGAATTATCTTTGTCTTTACTGAATCTTTGTCTTTGTCTTTGTCTTTAATGGGGAAATATAATATGATGCTTTTGATGAGAACTGTTTCGAATCTGAAAAATATCTGCTGGGGAGAATGAAGGCTTGACAAAGCCCCTAGTTGGAGCGAGCTTTGCTTCTTATAAGTATATGCATGGTTAGTGGCCACACAAATTCGCAAAACATAGGAAAACATAAGCAAATAGCATGTAAGCAATTACCGTGCGAGCAATTAGCATAGAAAAACCTTGCGCGAGAAAACAAAAGGTTTTTGACAGCACTTATGTGTTTATAACTTGTTAAAAGTCAAAATTTGTCATTTACAGTGTGTATTGTGTATTTAATAGGCTCTAGACGCATGGTTGACACGACAGAGACTGATAATAACGTAGACTGAAAGTGATACAGGCTAATTGACACAAACTGAAGGACTGAAAGTGATATAGACGGATGAACGTGACGCGGACTAACCGACTGACACATTACAGACTTAAGCTTGATATAAAATAGGGATGACGTGGATAGACTTTGCTTAGGAGTGTAACCCACGGCCAAATATGAGTCACAACATGTGTCAATTCCAAAGGTAGAAACTCTTCATATATACTTTGCATAGATATTGATAAAGCGCCCATTGAATATCTTCTTCAGACATCTTTTACCACTGTTGTTGATAGATTCTTTCTGGAGGGATGATAACTCCAGAATCGATCTAAGACCTTGTCATTGTCCAGACCAAACACTAGTTCAACTCAAAACATGACTCGGGAATTTGATAAAGAAGAAACTAGGCGACGCCCTAAGAAAGGAGCCCCTAATAATAAGATTGAAATTTTGGCTGAGATGTTTGTGTTGGTTGATATGTATGCGTTGATTTATTGAGTTTGCGATAAAAAGGTGGTTGTGTCCTTGTTATAGGACTGCCTACATATTCACTTGAAGTGAAATCAAACCAGATCGTAGTTCTGAGTGTGTGCCTAAGCTAGGTGCTAGGACCTTAAGTGCATGGGTCATGAGGGTATATTCCTTTTGGGACTCAAAAAATTTCTTGAGGTGGTTCCCCCCTTGATCATAGATCAAAGAGGTATAGTTTATAAAAATATCCTTGCCATGTGAGCACACTAAAAGCGGACCCTATGGATGAATTGGGTATGTCTTGTTCTAAGTAGCAAAGTATTTGAATACTCTGTGTCTGGGTTAAGGTGAAAATGGCTTGGAGATTTTGAAAAATGGAGCTTGGTTATAAAAGGTTTGGCACGAAAAAAACTCTGGAGTTTGGTTTTGTGGAGTTTAAGGCTTGATAAGGTTATGGCTTGCGATGTGGAAGAGAATGTGGTCTCAGGCTTGATGTAACCTAAGCATAAAATTGGTAAGTAAATTGATGCGGGATTAAGTTTCCATATCTTAGGCCCTACAGGTTGAGTGAACTTTGACGAGCTTGAGAAGTTTCTCAGAATTCCTAACTATCTCCGGTTTCTCCGAATTCCTAACTATCTACCAGTAAAGGTCTCGAGAAGGACTTGGGGTGTATAAAAGGCTTGTGCGTGGTGCTAAATGACCATTGAAATTTCTTGTCTCATGTTTTAATCTTTGTCTTTTGGCATTTGACTCAGATTCTTTCGTCCGGGATATGTCTTGTTTTGCCTTGGACTTAGATTTAGATTTTACGTCCAGAATTTTGTCATCATATTGCTTTGGACTCCAGCCAACTTGTCTTTTGAGTGAAACCTTGGTCTTGAATTGGCATTGGACTCATTTGGCACATTTGCGACTTGTCATTATTTGAACAATTTAGGGTGATCTTTTACTCATACTCCTAGTCACAATTGAATTCACAACCATTGTGGAGCTTCAATCCAATGGATCCTCCTCCAGAAGTATCAAAGTATTGAACCGAGTATCACATTTGGTCTTTGCTTTTTTATATGGGTTAGACTAACACTTTTTATGTGAAATGGGTTTGGTATTTTGTGTTTTGGAGATGGGATTGTATTGTGGGGAATGGGTTTGCATTCCGTCATGGATTATTAACAAGGAGACGGTTTGGATTCGTTCTAGAATTACTTCGAGATGTGTTCATCTACGAACGGGTTGATAGTCGAAGATCTCTATTGCCAGACATGGAATAGGTAAGGAAATGACACGGAGTTTCGGGCACTCTACAAGTCGGAACAGAATGTCACTTAAGTGTACTCATATTGTCTTGCATTTTGTTGTTTTAAAATGTCTCAAATCAATTCTCGTTGTCACGGGAAAAGGGAAAGGAGAAAAGAAGATTATGTTAATTGAAAATTGCATTTTATTTTATTTGAAATAATTAATACTTGAGAATAACACGTGAATCGTGGAACAGCCCCCAGATTATTGCAAGGGATTAAAAAGAACAGACACTTGAGTATTTGTGGGATAGAAAGCCTAAAACTCGGACTCGGACTCTGACTCGATCTTAGATCCAGACTAGTAATCATCGGCCCATGCTGAACATTTCCCCTTTCAGCAACTGACTTTGACATTTGGTCCAGAGCATTCATCCATTTGAGCACCTCGTCCTCATTGTTGGAAACATCAGGGGAATAATAGTCTAGGAGACTTTCCTGTTGTTGAAGAGCAAGACACCAATGAGGGTCGTTCTTCTCTTTTAAAGGTTCTAAGCTTGATAAAGATATCTCGCCATTATTGAGCATACACTGAATGTTATTCTTGAGCTTGTAAAACTTCTCAGGGTCGTGTCCAGGACCCCTATGCAAAAGGCAATATAGAGATCCATCCCAAAAATGAGTTCTCTTCTCGGGACTAGGATCCGGAGTCGGACCCATCGTCCGGATTAATCATTTAGATGCGAGTCTTCTAAAGGCAGCGGTATAGGGCATGCCCAAGTTTGATATGGCGGATGTGTAGTCCTCTCTAGTGAAGATTCCATCTTCGCTTTGGTAATGTGGACAGTTTGCTCACTAGGAGTCGTGTGGAAGACGAACCTCCTTGAATGATTTCATCGATGCGAGCAATCTCTGCTGATAGTTTCTTCGATGGTTTTAATGCCACTTTTTAAGTGAGAAGCATAATTTGGGTGAAGACAACTGATAACATTTGCAACTGATGACTCCTCTTCTGACTGATCAGATGTTTGTGAATCAGTTTTCCTTCTTTTCACTAAATGATTGGTGGAGGGTCCATTGTCTACATCGGTGAATTTTCCTTGGGGCTGCTCAGTTTTTATGCTCGAAGCATTTAGGAGCGAGACAGAGATTCTGCCCTCCTCAATTCTATCTTATATGACATGCTTGAGCTTGAAACATTTTCCGGTATCATGCCATTTGCCTTGATGATATTGATAATTCCCAAAATTGACTCTTCTTTTCTGGTTTTGGATCTGGAGTCGGATCAATAGGATGTAGGAGACCTAGAGAGGTTAGTTTACTCAAGGCCAAGGCCAAGGCATAAGACATGCCTAGATTGGTAAATGACCTTGGTGGATTTCCACATTTCTTTGGCGAAGGCTCCATGAGGTTGCCTTTGACAATTTTGATTCCCGGATAAGAGGGATGCGTAGCGTGGGAAGAACTTGGGATAAAATGCGCATCTGTTGTTGCCTCTTCTTTGAAATTGTCGGTTTTGGGATTTGTTTGGACACCCTTTTGTGCGTCAATCTCTTTGCCCGTTTTGGTAACTTGTTCTTGAAGTGTGATGAACTTACTCTCTATGTTGGAAAGTCGGGTGTTGATATCGCCGATAGATCCTTCTAGCTTAGAAAGTGAATTATTGATGGCAACGGAAAGCATGAGCATTTCGCTTTGGATGACACGATGCTCCTCGAGCATATTAATCCCCTCATTATCAAGAGAAGTGAGGATATGGGAACAACCTATGGATGGATTTGGATCCTGGCTAACAATAGCAGACCCAAGAGGGTCAATCTTCTTAGTTTGATTAATAGGAGTTGGTAATGGTATCTCACCACTCTCGATCATATATTGTATGATATGCTTTAGACAAAAGCATTCCTATCCATCATAGCCTCTACCTTGGTGGTATTGATAATATAAATTGCCCTTCCAGAGGTTTATCTTTTTCTCTAGAGGTGGATCCGGAGTCGGACCTATTGGGTGTAGTTTAGCATGGACAGATTGTCTTTTCAAAGTTTCGGCATAAGTCATACCTAAATCATATAATACCCTTTGGTGTTTCCCAGGTTTTCTTTTGGTTGTGCTTGATTTCTTAGAACTGTGAGTATTATAAGAGCTAGGCTTTGGACGACCTAGGCTAGCGGCTTTTGGTGGCATGTTATTTTTCACCGTCCCATTTTCTAGAGTGAGGATGCGAATGCTCAAATCTTCAACAGTATCTTGAAGTTGTAGATTCATGGCATAAATTTCTTGGAGAGACACGGTGGTGATGGCTTGAGATGCTTCGTGATGCTGTTAATGATCAACAGAACTTGCAGGATTCCTATTCGGCAGAAATGACGCGCGTTACAGCTTGATTTGGCATGGGATCACGCAAACTAAGGCGACAAATAAAGGGTACAGGAAAGAACATGTACGAAGACGAGACACGAAGAAGACTAACTTGATGTGTACCACAAGGTGCGCGCGTGAATGGCACTCGGGTGGCGTGTGTGATGCTTGACACGTGTTGTCTAACTGCTCATTATGTGTGACGAGACTGACTCGATGTGTACCACAAGGTGCGCGCGTGTATGACACTCGAGTGGTGTGTGTGATGCTTGACAGAGCGACAGGAAACTTAAGACTTTTAACATTTTGAAATGTGTTGCCTAATTGGTCGTTATGTGTGACCTTTCGGGGTGTGACTAGGGAGTTCAAAATGACGGCGTGACGCCTATGAACTCGACTCGGATTTTGATGACCCAAAATTTATGTGAAGACGGGTTTATAACCCGACAGAGTTTTGACTCGAATTTAATCTAGTTGGATTTGAACTAAATAGAGCCTATTTATTTTACAAGTTGTACATTTTAAAAATTTGTTTTTATTTTTAAAAGAAACATTTTTTTTTTAGAAATTCAGAATATTGTAAATTATCTACAGTTTGAAAAAAAAAATTGATTTTTTCGTTTTCCGTTTCTTTTTATTTAAAATATGGATTTTTTTGAAAATTTGAAAAAGATTTCTATTGACATTATTTTGTTTACAAAAGGTGATAAAAATTAGACTTGGAAATCACATAGCATGTATACATACACACAAGTATTATAACGGTATGTAAAATGCTAGTAACGGGTTTTGGCTTATAAGGGTGGTTGCCACATCAAGCAATTAAACTCCGGTCTGCGGAGAGGTTCAAACAAAACATGAGTAAGGTCGAATCATAGTACCATTCTCACGAGTAGTAAATGCGCTTGATACAAACATGAGTAAGCATCACAGCATGGATGATGTCAATCGCTATCCATCTCTAGAAACAAATAGGAATTTGTACCATTGAATAGGGTGGGTTATTAAGAGCCTAGGAAGATCGAGTAATGAGAACCAATAATTGTCGCATATTAATTAATATCTCCAACCACGTTCAAGTTTCACCACGGGTCGTGTTAGACTAAGTCTAACATATCATCCCCAGCGGAGTCGCCAAACTGTAGACATAGGTCACCCGCACCGCGCGCACCCGTGCATTTATTTAAAGGCAAGGCGGCGGCACATCTACCACGGAACCTCGCGAAGCGAGTCACGTCATGGGTTGTTACCGGTTTGAAAGGCTTAGAAACCGATGAAAGGTTGAACAAGCCTGCATTTGTGGAGTTGCCACCAATTTTTGTGGAAAATTGGAACAGTTCGAATACTTCTTGTTATGTCAAGACACAAAGTAGTGACATGAACACCAAGAATTCGTCACCCTTAGCATTCTATGTCCAGAATGACTCTTGTAATGCTCGCGAACAAGGATGTACACAGAGATTGCAAGTAAGGGGTGAGGGTACGTGTTAGGAAGCTCTTTAATCGAACACCTAACCCCGCCCACATCGATATCGGCCTCTACTAATGATTTGGGAGTTCATTAATATTTGATATATTATCCGTTATATGCACGCTATACAACATACAATAGATTAAACATGTGAATTATTTATACTACGTCGGTGATTTATACAGATAAGAATTAATGGCCGAATCGAAAATTAGTATTAATTACATGTGATAAACAATAAACATACAAAAATAAAATATAAGTGAGTGTTTATGTCATAAAGATGCCAAAAAAGGGTTTCTGAAAGAATAAAGAATTGATTAAAATAAATAATGTAAATGAATAAAGTAAATTAATTAAATTAATTAAAAGAATGAAAAAAATAAACAAATGAAATAATACATAAAATTAGGCGATACTAATCTGTATTAGTCGATTATAGATAAAGAAATATAATTTAAATCGAGCAAACCTGAGTTCACCAAGCCTAGAATAGGCGCAGCCAGTGGTGCGTCCTCTGGAAGAGGCGCAGCCACTGATGCGTCCGTTTCTGGGTTGGTTTCTGATAGTAAAAATAAGAATCGTAATCCGTTAGATTCGTTAAGTTAATTTAGATTGATTAGTTACAATTAGGAGTCGAAAGAAGTATATTAGTAGGTTTATTACATATGAAAATACACAATGGTCATGAATACGAATTATAAGCGATATAAACGAATTAAAAGACAAAATTATTCAAATTATACAAAGTATAATGAATTATAATCGACAAAGGAAGAATTAAACTAAATAATTAGGGTTTAAAAGTGTGAAAACAATTTACAGAACTATACGACAATGGACTTGAAGGAATTCGATATCGAAAACCGAATTCTTCGAACCCGGAATCGATAAGTTGACGAAAACCAAACAACATTGGGTTATTGACGATTTAGGTCAAAGGAATTTGAGTAAACTAAATTTAATGATTAAAAACGAGGAAAGAATAAAGAGAACAAACGAAAAAATAAAGGTACGAACCTAGAAACAAAACCGAGGAAGAAGAAAAAGTAAACTATGGGCCAGGCAGCCTCGGGAAGAGGCGCAGACAGAGCTACGTTTCTTCTAGGAGGCGCATCCCCTGGTGCGTCTTCTCTCCAGTGGGTTTCACTGCTGATTTCGTAAAAGGTTGATTTTTAAATAGTTTGGAATGATAAAAAAGGATTGTTTGGGCATCTTTACGACATAAACAACAAAATATAGTACTAAAAATACAAATTAAGAGAATTTGGGATTTATACCCTCAGACTTACATGTTATTGGCAAGAGATTTAAATAAAACACGTCTTTTAGTGGTAACTCGAATATATGTTAGAATGAAAGTGCATTTGCTTAGCAAAGAAAGATTAATTAAATATAGTCGGTGTGTAGTGGTCAAAATTGGTCGGTCTAATGCAAAATCGTGACGGTACTCAAAAGGATTTGAGCTAACGTGGTCAAAAAGATTAAGCATGTTATGTCAAAGCGCAAGAGCGTAAGTCTAGAATGCAAAGAGGGAGAAGAGAAAAGGGCGGACACTCGCGTGAAGAGTGTGAGTTATGAAGGCCTCTATTTATACTAATCACGAGGTAGGATTTTGGAAGGCTGGAAACTGCTGGAAACAGGCTGGGGAAGAGGTGCAGCCGAAGCTGTGTCTTGAGGAAGGGGCGCAGTCTCTGCTACGTTCTTTCCCCATTGGTATCCTGTTCAGCACGCAAGATCTTTGCGATTGTATTATGGAAATAGGAAGATAACGGCTTCCTTATTCCACAAGGTGAGATATTTGGACGGGATATTTAGTATTAAAGTATATTATTTGGCGATGGCATTCTAGAAACCTCCGGAACGGGTTTAAACGGTATCAGAAAATGAAGACGGTTTTTGACCCAGACTCCTAATGGACTCTAATTACTGTCAAAATGACCGTATCAGCGCGTAGATGGCGACTATGGGGTTGACACAATTTTTTGAGCTACTACTTGATGACGGATTTATAAAATGTCATAAACTCATACCATATATTAAACATGCGGCTCAATCATCACTGGGTGGTTTGCGGGAGGTGCAGAACGAGGTGTCTACTGAGCCCCCACTTTGACTGAGGCTTGGACAAGGCGAAAGTCAAAGTATAGGTCTCAGGTCAATCGAAGATTACAAATTGAACACTATGGCGACGCATGGCGACTCAAGAGGACTGAGCCAAAGACCTATCGTCGGGAACAGTTTAGAGTCTGTCGACTATCGGGGAGGGTCGTTTAATGTCCATTAGACTACGTAAGGATGCTCGCCATCCATAAGAAGAAACCATACCTGAGGCTTCTGATAAAAGGATTTCGCCCTTGACCTCTGATAAAAGGATTTCGTCTGGCGTTAATTTGTCTGATGCTAAAAAGAATGCGCCCTTGACCTCTGATAAAAGGATTTCATCTGGCATCAATTGTCTGATAAATATATTTAATTTATCTTTGTCTTTGTAGATGTAAACAGCTGGGAAAAAAATTGTGGACTCTCGCTGGGGAGAAAGCATGATGCTCGGAAAAATATCCGTTGGGTAGATTCAATCGGAAAACCGGTACCGAAGAAGGAATGATCCTCAAAAAATAAATTTATATGAATAAATGTTGGGGAAATGGCTCGCGCCTAACGACTCTCAACGAACTCGTTCATCTGAAAGTACCATGAGGAAAAGGCGCAGCCTGGGCTGCGACTTCAAGAAGGGGCGCAACCCCTACTGCGTCCTTTCTCGAGCTCCTCTCTCCTCAGTAAAACAGGAAGAAAGGCGCGATGGTTTCATTTTATCAACAAAACAATTCTTCTCAACTTTTTTCACAAAAACTCGCGAAATCCATCAAAAATCACACCCATTTTCATCATTGATCATGACTAATCCAGGTATGCATCCTGTCTTTGCTTATTATCGTCAATTTTGCTTGAATTTGAGGTAGAAATTAGAGTTTGTCCATCCCTAAATTTCGAAAAAATGAGGCTTTCGCTTCATACAAATTTGTCCAGCTAATTTGACATTAGAATAATGTAATTGGCCATATTAAGAGCATAACCATGTATGTGTTTCGAATTTTCATCCATCGTAGACGAGTTTAGGCTGACTTGAGACGGTTTTGTGTATATATGCTTGTAGGCTTTGAAAATGACCCGAAACTTGTCAGATTTTGACGAAACTTGTTGTTTTGAGACCTCGAGATTATGGGTAAACTTTGTGTATGATCAAATTTGCAGTCGTTTGTCGCACATCCGAGACACTTCTTTTGGCTAGTAATTTGAATTACAGCCGAATTGTTGCCGAATTTTCGATTTTCTTTGAATATGAGATTTGTAAATAACACGTAGGAACGTGACATGAATATGAAAGATGACTTTCATCTGATTTGACTCGGGAAAGTGGCCCGAAACCATGATTTTTGCTTTTAGTTTTTACTTGTAGGCGACATTGCTTCTACTTCTGGCCGAGAGGAGGACTCGATGGAGTATGAGTATGAGATTGAGCGTGCTCTTGTGGTTCACACGGGTGTTCCGAAGACTCTGGAGGTAGAGGAGGGTCCGAGGAAATTTTGGACTCGGAGTATAGGTCGATTATTAGCTCCGGCTCCAGGTTGGGCCGAAAAGTGGGCTAGTCACCATCTCATTTGGCCTGCGGAGAGCCCTTTGTCATACCGAGCGGCGAGGAGCATGGTATGCTTCTCACTTTACGGTGTCTTTTTTTTTTCCTATTTTATTCGATGTTTATACCATGAAATATACAGGATACTGGCAACATGCGATCTTTCTCCGGCTACACCACGATGATGGAGGCTCGTGATAAGCTTACTGTGGAGAAGAGTTCAATGATCGACCGTAGTGCTTTTGGGGCTTTGGTAAGAGCTTAGGTTGAGATCTGAGCAAAGCAGATTCGGGCCAGCATGTGCCTGATTCGAGCTTTCTTGGATCGGTTTTGGGATACTACCTCGACCTTTCACATGCCGTTTAGTGAGATTGGGGTTACCGTGGAGGATTTCATAATGATATCCGGTCTTCCGCGCTGAGAGGAAGAGATGGCGTGGCCTGAGACGGCTATGTGGGCCGACTTAGCAGTGGCCAAGAGGTTGATAGGCTGGAACCTACCTAAGGCCGCAGTTCGAGTGCCTGGGGTGGTTTCTACTCTTACGTTCGGGATTATTTCGATGGCAAGCGGCCAACTTATGTGCAGATGACCACTGGTAGAGCACTGGTGACTCCTCCGGCTTGTATTTTGGAGCAGAGGGCTCGGCTCTGTTTGTGGTGGTTCTTGTCATCAATTTACTTCGGTGACAAGGGTGAGCGACTATCGACGAAGTTGCTCCCGTACCTGGCAGACTTGGACGATTTACGCTGGTTTAACTGAGTTACCTCGAGTTTCGTGGTCCTCACGCGATACATGAGGGACATGGTTCATCCTGAGTTGATTGAGAGAAGGACTTCTCCTAC
Source organism: Silene coronaria (assembly GCA_028566215.1). Lineage (NCBI taxonomy): Eukaryota > Viridiplantae > Streptophyta > Magnoliopsida > Caryophyllales > Caryophyllaceae > Silene > Silene coronaria. The sequence continues at coordinate 1,392 of JAOWBH010074715.1, read as the reverse complement.
CACCGTTGGACCCGGGCTAGTTTTGAAGGTATGCCACTTGCTCTCGTATTTCGTTGTTTCATTACAAAAGATCGTATGAAATAGAAATGCTTATAGATAGCAAATGATTGCATATTGATGTCGAACCTTGTATTTGAATTTTTAAATATTCGATTTGGATTTGAACAAATGATTGCACATAATAGCTGAATTTGAACTCGAGCTTGATGTCTTGTAACTAGCAAATGATTTCTTGTAAATATCAAATTTGAATTTTAATTCATCTGAAATAGCGAATTACCTCCTGCAGACATCAAATTTGAATTTGAATTTGGCTTGAATAATAGCAAATGATTGCTTTTAAATATAGCAAACGATTACCCTTGATTTTAACTTATATTTCTTGTAGGCATGGATATATTCTTACTTAGCCGACATTGCCCCGGCTCGAGATGCGGACGTGGCTCGACGGTATCCCGTCGTGAGGGATTGGATAATCTGTTGGAAGAAGGGCCAACGTTCTTCTTACGATACATGCAGGAGGCATGTGAACGCCTTGAGGTTAGAGAACGAAAGTGGACCCCGAGACCTTGGGAGGGTTACTCAGAGGTTCTGGCTTTCGTAGACGATCGACTTAGGCCTATGAGTTCGCGTAGGCTCTTTTTGACGATGCCTATGGGACCTGTTTGGTACTTAGGTGAGCGTATGTCTCGTCAGTGCTCCAGCGACCGCTTTGTTGTCCCAATTGATCCATCTTAGACGATGTTTAAGGAGCCTTCTGCCGAGGTGAGCGCGATAGACTTAGATGGGTTTGGTGGTGATACCATTTACCTTCCAGGCATGGATTATTCCGAGTTTGTTCAGAGGCGGCTGGCCCACTGGCCGATAGTCGTGTGTATTGATTCCATTTTTCCTTTAAACAATCGCTACTTTCTTTCATTTCATCAAATGATTGATGCTTCTATATATAGGAGATCGACAAGGCGGGTGCCAAGCCCCTAGCTTACCCGGACGCGCTAGAGTACTCATGACCGACTGTTGATACAATGCTGCATACTACGGTGGGCACCTTCTCTGAGGAGGTGACTGACGCTGGGCTTGACGAGTGGCAGCACGTCATTAGAAGGGTAAGCCCCAATTTACTGCTTCACTTCCCATTTTTCTTTACATGTACGAATACATCTTGACGGCTTGAATAATTGAAACTATAGGTACGGCCGTCGAGTCATGTCTAATTATGGCGGATGGCCTACCATCTGAGGACGACTGCTTTCATTTCATCAAATGATTGATGCTTCTATATATAGGAGATCGACAAGGCGGGTGCCAAGCCCCCAGCTTACCCGGACGCGCTAGAGTACTCATGACCGACTGTTGATACAATGCTGCATACTACGGTGGGCACCTTCTCTG
>JAOWBH010074604.1:0-14811 GCA_028566215.1 Silene coronaria | reverse complement strand
AAATTAAAGAGTTTAATAACACAAATAATTTAAGAAGAGTGAAAATATGCTCAAAAAACTGAAATTCAGACGTAAAAAACAATTAAACTCAACAAATCTTATAAGTTCACATACATGCATGTACTTACCTAATTGCTTAGTTGAATAAACACCCCTAAAAATTAACATCAATTCGGATATTTTGTGTCAAAGGTTTTGAAATCATTTGACAATATAAAAATACTTTAAGTTAAGAGATTGAAAGATCCAGAAAAACTAAGATCGAATAAGTACAAAATGGGAAAAAAAATGGAGAGAGAGAATAAGAGGGGCAGTTAGAGGTGTGATTATGAAGGCATGAAGTTAGGGTAAAATTTTGGAGATGAAAGACTTTCTTTTAATCTCCTCCAAGTATTTAACTTGAGTTTGTTAACCAATTACAATATGGGCTTTTTAACCAATTACAATGAGCTTTTGTGCTTATTTGCGACGGGCAATATCCGTTACAAGTTTATGACGGGTCAAATAAAACACACTTGGTTAGATAAAGACAAGTTATTTGTAATTCCCTATACACTCTTACATTTGTCTTATCTACCCATGTAGACATATTTGATCTGTCACAAAGGAGAATTTAACCCATCACAAGCTTGTGACGGATATATCCATTACAAGGGAAACTTATTGTTATTTGGGATCATTGCGTTATCATTTAGGTAGTATAATAATTTGAGTTAACAAATGAGCTATTGCAAATAATAATTTTTTATACTTATTACAAACTATTCATATTGGTAACTTATATTAATTGGTAGTATCTAGTAATATTATTATTAATAAATACATTTTTTATTCACATATTGCATCGGTAATAATTAAACGGAATAAAAATTAAATCCAGAATGATGGGACTTTAATTTTGATAAAACTCATTCGTTAATTTAGTACAAATGCTATAATTATAATATATATACCATGCACATATGGATTATTAACGGTTTAAGTTCCAATTAGTTATATATTAATTGTGATAAATAGTAATAGTTTTTTTTTTTTCTTTAGCGGATAAATAGTAATAGTTATTGTACTAAATTAGTAGAAAAACCACATACATAGCCTATTGCTCTAACAAACTTTTATTTACGATGATGAATTTTTTATTTGATAAAGAGGAGTTAATTTTTCATATAAATACCATTAAAGAAGAGTAACAATGTAAACAAAAAAAACGTTCTTATTTACTTTTTAATTATTATATATTTATATAATTATTTCACATGTCTATATATTTAACAATTTGACCAAATTGTTTTAAACGGCCATGGGTCAATAGTTTCATTTAAATTGTTTCAGTAATTAATAATCCTTGATAATATGCATGAAGCGAAAAATGATTCAAATCTTCATTTAAGCATGAAAAAAGGGGCCAGAATTGTAGTTTTAAACTAGCATGAGTTTGACTAAATGAAAAATGGGTTTAACAATTTGCAAGTCTGGATATAAATCGAATTTTTGTAAGCTACCCAAGTAACAGCAAAGTAGAAACTCAAATTTAGCTAAAAAGAGAGTATGTCGTACTACAATAATTACTAGACAAGTTGACCCTAACGTTCTTTTACGCTAAATATAATGAAATTTATAACTAAGATCTAAAATCTTGAATATTAGTTTATAACTCAATTTAATTAATCAATTAGAGTTAATCTTAATTATTTCCATTTTTTATGATGCAAATCTTAAAATAACATATCCGTGTAAATATTATTTTATTATTAATACACAAATATTAATATCTTAATAAAATTCTTGAATTATCTTTAACCAAACGGGTCGACCCTGTATAGGTCATATTTTGACCTTAAATTAACGGGTCATTTCAGGTTCGAGGTCGCGGGTTGAGATTTTTCGGGTCCTGACCCTAGAAAAAACTGGTCGAGTAATAATTTGACAAGTCTATTCACTTAATTAACCTATTTTTAGTTTCGTTATTAGAATGTACTCTCCCGCTCCAGTCATTTGTTTACCTTTGATTTGGCTCAAAGATCAAAAAAAAGGAAAGAGACCGATTATTAGATGACAAGTAAATTATTTTGAGTATGCAAAATGAAATTGCCCATCAAAGACATTCTCAATATATAATCATACTTATTACAAACTTTTGTAATAATATCTTTTAAATTACATGTCCGTGCAATTTGCACGGATTCAAAACTAGTGATATATTAAATTTGTGTCACGACCACTTTATAAAGGTTTTTCAGGTTACGTGACTGAATATTAAGATTGTATCTGCCCAAATTGTTACGAAAACTGACATTTAATATCGTGGATGATGGATCTCATTCCCATAGCTTTCGACATTGACTAGCTATAGGTGTAACACCCCAACCTGCCAAGGAGCCTTCAACAAGACCTTCCCCAGCAAGATGTGGCATTACCATCTCGGTTTCCCGAGGGAGTAAGCATCATCGAAACCATAATGAAACATTAATAAAGTGATTACAAATTATTACAGCGGAAATAAAGAAGATACAACCCGTCGACTAGTCTATCACAACTAAGCTAGGTGAGACTCCACGATCCATCTCGTATTCGGGCACTCTCCAACCGATCCCAAGCTAGGCCATCTACACCATCACCTGCTACTTTGACTGCTCACCATTCGTCGGTAATATCAAATGGATCACAGCAGAACACAAGAAGAAGAAAGGAAACACAAAAACACCACACACGTCAGTAAGCAGTCAACACTAACATAAGCAAGGTAAATAATAAGATCAACAATCATAGTGTACACCATCACCAACACCAACATCATCACCTCGAAGCGAGCCCCATCGCAACAGGTAACCCGCGCCGCCAGTAGAGGACCGCAGCCAATCCCCCTCTAAGCCCCGCTCGACGCACGAGCGAACCCACGCCATTAATGTGCACATTCCCCTTCGTGATGAGAGTCACAAGGGGCGGAAAATGGGGGTGAGACCGTCTCCCAACGGCCCCACAAACAATCTCAAGAACCAAATTCTCCACCAACAATCAACCAACGCAACAACAACAACAATAAGACGTATAATCTATCACAATATAAACCATACTGAAAACTGAGTAGGATAACCTACCTCTCAAGAAATTGTCACTAAGCAAGCAAAGCAATCAATCCACACAAGCAAATCCACGACGATACCCAGGTCCAATCCCATGGCTCTCATCTCGAGTCAAGCAATCTCATCCAAGGCCAAGGGTTGATGCGTGAGGGTAGAATAGAGTTAGGAGAGAGATCTGCTAGGTTTTCGAGAGGTGAAAGAGGAAATATAAAATGACGGAAATGATTTAGGTCGCGGACCTGAGTCCCTAAATATCATTCTGGAGTCACGAGGCTCAGACAAGCAAAACGTCCACTCGGCAGAGTCGACGCCACTCGGCCGAGTTCTAACTCACTCGGCCGAGTTGGCACAACTCGGTCGAATCCCAACAATCATAGGCATGAGTAGTATCCATAAATGACTCCATGAGACCCGAACCCCGTCCAAGGCCAGTCAACGGCTGTCCTAGCATGCTGGGTATTACACTCTTTATCAAATAATCCCCTTTTCTATTAAGACCGTTATTTTAAGTTTCTTCTTTAACAAGAAAATCAAATCTTTTTATAATCTTCACCATCAGAAAATTATAAAAAGAGAAATTATTTTAATTGATATTTTAAAATCTCTCTTTTCCAAAAATTCATAAAAAGAATTAAAGTTCAAAAACATTTCTCCAAATTTTCCTTAATTAACAAGAAAAATACAAACATTTCCAATGGCCCTTAGCACTCTCACCAAGCGCGCCACAGAATGGATCTCTTGCCATCAATTACAAGGGGAAGATGCCACAAACATCCTTTATGTTATGAATGGTCATTACACCATTTATCAAGCCCCAGGCTTTGCTCTTGACAAAAATCCTGAAGCCGGCGAAATCCCAAATGCAACCTTAGGTTCCTTGTTACAACCACTTAGGTATAAGAACGACTAAGTCCATTTTGTCCAATCTTGCATGTCCGGTCATTATCCTGACACTTCAAACATTTGCCCCCTGCTTTCCAAAAGGACCCTTTTCTTATTAAGTGGGTTGCCGTTGCCAATCCAATTAAAGGGTGGAGCAATGGTGCACCAACTCAAACCCTTAGCGACAGCACTTGGTACAAACGGTTGTCTCAATTTCACCAAAGATGGTCTGCCAACCGAATAGATTCATTCATCCGCTTGGCAAATTATGATATTCTTCCATTTGATAGCACTGTTTGTTTAGTGTTAGTCGCTTTATGGAATCCAGCGCTCAACTGTTTCTTTTTGCCTTATGGCGCTGTGACCATGTCTCTAGCAGACATATGCTTTCTCACCGGTCTTTCTCCAATTGGTCCAACAAAGAATTATTTCTTTTTGGACAAGCAAAACCTTTCTGATGAAGGTAAAAAGATATCTGACGTAGCATTTGAACTCTGGACATATATTTTGTCAGACCGAAGAAAGGATTCTCTGAGGTACGTTTCAAATTCGAATGTTAAGATTATATTCACCATGTGGAAGTTATTCTCCTTGCCTATGTGTTTTTTAGGCTTCTTATGCCTAAGAGCGGAGGATGTGTTCGTAGTTTCATCCCTTTAGCCGCTGAAATTTCAGTATCTGTTGGTCATATACCACTGGCTCCTTTGATTCTAAGCTCAGTGTACAGAACCCTTCGCAATTGTCACAAAGTTGCCACAAAAGATGATGGAAATGAAGGAATTCCCAGTCTTGTTTTGTTATGTGGAGTAAGTGGTCCTTTGTGGATCTTATCTTACTGGGCGTTGTTTTACTTCCCTTACCACAGCGTTGTCGACCCTCTGGCTTTCACAAGGAAATACCCTTTTATCCCCAGTACATCAGTTATGCAAAGTTTGTTATTAATGCAATCGACCTCAAACTTGCTAAATCTGTAAACAACATTGTTGATTTTTTCCTTTGTCAAAAGAACTCCTTCTGTGCAGTCACTCAATGCTTCATCTTAGAGTACAGACTATCAGAATCTCAAACCTCTGTTTTCAAGCAATGTCTTTCGTCATGGATTAACTTCATGGAGTTTCCTGTTATAGAGAACTCAACTAAACAAATTTGGGACTGCTTTCTTCATCCCAGGGATTTGCCCTATTCCGCTTTCAACACAATGGACTGTGGCGCAGAAATTTACAATCCTCAGCTTGTTGCCCGTCAATTTGGAATAGTTTAGTCCTTCATAAGCCGTATATATGGTCGTTGAACCACCTTTGGCACACAAGAACAAAACCGAGTTTTAAAGATGTTCACCAGCTTTTTCGCAAACCTGTTCCTGAGACAGTTTATACTCGCTAGCGCTATCGCCATGGCGCAGCCACATCTTCTCATTATCTATGGTGGTCCTTATTAACCTGGTGCTTTACAAACACCTTTCTCCAAGCATCTCTGACGCTGAAAAAGAGTATCATAGGTACTTTCTTTTTCTGTAAAAGTCTTGGTTTTTTAATCCACTTATTATGGCTTTAATTCATGAACTTTTCTACAACCAAGTCTGGCTCCGACCCAAAGACCAAAGAGCTGGCCAGTCACCGTGTAATGCCTATTAGCTTTGTTTCTGTAAGGCAAGTACCTCTCATTTTCCAGCAGCTCATCATCAATATCGATTCACGGACAAAGTTCGGCCTTCCCCTATCATATTTCACTCCATAGATAAATGATCAATTTCCAAAGCGTGTTTATCCCAAAGGAAAAGGATCTATTCAACCAACAAATTCTAACGAGACTGTAGATGAAATTCTTCTAACAAGGAAGCGTAAAGGCTCCACCTCTTCATGAGCTGGTTCAACAAGAATCAAAATCTTAGGGTCAGCGAATGTAGAAATACAAGCTCCACCGCTTCTCATGTGATTGATATTTATGAACAAGACAGGGTTACTTCTCAACCCACCGACCTTTCAGACAACAAACAAACGGCTGAAGTTTCTTCAACTTCTTCTGGCCAAAATCAATGAGTTATACCCTTGGTTCAGGATAACGCTGATCAGAATCAAAAGTTTCGCACCCCCCAAGTTGGAGCAGAAACACGTGTAGGCGAAACCCTTATGACTCACCAAACAGAGCAAGTTTCCCCAGTTCAGGGATTAGGTTCTTCTAAGACGTAGAATTCTTACTCTACTAACCAAGATGAACTGGTCAATCAAGAGAACGATGATCAAAGTTTAATGGCCTGTCAACCTTTAACTCAAAAGGTTGCAACTCATGAATCAGAGCAAATAGCTTCTGAGACCTGAACCTTTCAAATTGTGATTCAGTCTTCAGAGAAAAACTCCCTCAAGGATTCTAAGGTTGTCCAAACTCCCTCTCCAAACCATGGTACTCCCCAAGAGAATTTTCTCAAGGAGTTAACACCATTAGCGCTATCATGGCTCAAACAATCACCAATGGTAAGCACCGTAATGAGCTCGCCCTCTTCATTCCCCATTATAGTGAAATTGAAATGCCTGACATTATTACCAACTAATAGAGAGCTTCTACAAAAGATTCATGACTTATGCCAAACCTGAGGGAGCGCTTCACCCATTCATGGCCAGATTCAAAACCATGTTGAAAAGATCAGTCAACTTCAAGCTCTAGCGTTGCATGACTTTGAAAGGTATGAAGTTCTGAACAACGAACTCTATGCTGATACCTTATTGTTCAGAATTTGTGTCACCAAGTATCCTTAGTTTATGACGCTTAATGTCAACATGAACGCCAAATTGAAGAACTTGATCGTCATATTAAAGACGCTGAGAGGATTCTCCAAAAAATGAAAGCTCAGCGCCAAGTTCTATCCAGTGGTCTGTTAGAAATTCCAACATCCTTGGGCCAACCCGTTCAATTAGGGAATTAATTATAAAATTAGGGAATTAATTCTAATTACTAAGATTATTAATTGTGTTATATCCAGTTAGGGAATTAATTATCAAATTAGGGAATTAATTTATACTAATTAATTAGGGTTTGTTTTAAGGTGTATGGTGGTGTTAGAGGAGGTGGACAAGAGGAATCCTGCGTGCGTTGCAGGCGTTGGGGTGAGCCAGGGAGTGGTCTCCGGTGAAAGGTGGACGTCCGACATCCCTCACTGACGTAAGGTGTATGGTGGTGGTGGTGGTAATAGAGGGGTGAAGCCAACGGTGGTGTTGTGGTTAGCCACGACGCCCGTCGCTGACTAAGACAGAGGTACGGTGTGAGTTGTCGGTAGTTGTGACGGTGGCGGCGTCAGGGTGGGTAGAGGTGGCAGGAGAGGTGTTGGCGTTAGGGTGGTGGTGGCAGTTGGGAGGGGTTAACTATAACGTACTGTTTATTTTTTATTTATTTTTTTGTGAATTGAAAGGGGTATAAAAGTCATTTATGTCCATAAAAGAGTAAAATTCGTACATGAATGAGCATAACCCTTATGAATTTAGGCATGCACAGAGCAAAAATACATGGGTATAGGCGTATAGCCTGGATTTATGAAACAAGTCATGGTTTTATTTCCAACTTAATCGGTGGATTTTGAATATACCAACTATCTTTCGATTCTTATTAAAGATGGGTGTATTTATCTTAAGATTGAGACGGGTTAAATAATAGTATGAATAATATTATGAATAAGACAAAAGTATATATGATACTTGAACTGTTTTAATGTTAAAACATATACGGAGTACATTTTCTCTTCTGGGAGGATAACTTAACCTATTTAGTTTGGATAATGTTAGAAGGCCTATATGCGGGTGTGTTTGATTTTGAATAGAGGTAGGGCTGTAAATGATATGAGCCAACTTGTAGAGCCCTCGAAATCAGCCCGGTCAAAGCTCGACTCGAAATCTGTCAAAACTGATTCCGAGCCGAGGTTCAAAACATCCGAGCAGATTCCGAGCTTAGTAGAGCTCGGATCGGAAGCTCAAGTAGGCTCGTTTTATTTTTTTATTATTATTTAGTTTTGGAATTTATAGTTGTTTTCGTTCTTTGTAAAATGTTATTTAGAATTTACAATTATATTTTTATTAAATTTAATAAAAAAAATTGTATATTTGAAGTTATCTTATCATATACTCCCTCCTATTCACTCACTTTTCTCCTTCCATTTTGCACAAGAAATATGGAAATGATTTTGAACCACACAAAACACTTTACGCCACTTGCAATTGAATTCGGATCACACAACGCTTTCCAAAAAAGGAAAGAGAGAGAAGAAAATCCGACTACCACAAATAAGAAAAAAAGGAGGAAATGAGTGAATAGGAGGGAGTACTTATTTATTTTTAATTTTATATAAACGTTAAAGAAAGTACAGAAAATAATGACTTAACCGAGCTCGAATCGAGCTTTAGTTGAGATCGAGCCAAATCCTAGCCGATTCCGAGCTTTAATTTTTTAAGCTCGGAGAATTTCGAGCCTATTCTGAGCTTAAGCTAAAATTTCCGAGCCGATTTAAAGCCCACCCAAGCTCGAGCTCAAATCGGCTCGGTTACACCCCTAAATAGAGGTAGTATCACTTTATAAAATTATGGCTATTTTTCCTAAAGATGGGTCAAATATCTCCCCACGTGAACATACATGACAAATTTTTACCTTTTCTAATGCATTTTACTTTTGTCTTATTCATCTGTCATGGGTATATTTGACCCATCGTAAACTTAAGACAGATAGTATCGTTTTAAACAAAAAATTGTGATAAAATTGTGGATGAAAATAGTAATTTGTCAACTATTTTAATGAACTTTTCAGGTAGGGTGAATATAAATGATTACGTATATAATTCTTATTACACATAACTTTGTTTTTAGTGCGTCTTATATTCAACACTATAATTTACTTTTAAATTGTCATACGAGTATATTTATATTATATGATATCACGAGTTTGAATATTTAACAATCCAACTAAATATTTTTAAATGTGCATGGATTACAATTTTAATTTTTATCCCGTTTCACTAATTAACAATTTGAAATAAATGATAAATGGAAAGTTTTATGCACGAGTCAAAATTTAAATCCTATTTGTGCATGGGTTCTACAAACACAAATTCTCATTGAAGATGGACGCTATTCGTCATAACCCGAAGACGGATAGTGTCTCTCTCACAATATGCAAGTGGCAAATCAAGTGGTAATTAAATGGAGCACCCCACTTGCCCTCCCACTTGTAATATTGTGAGAGGGATAAATTTAAAGATTTTGCAAGAAACTTTGCAATTGTTTTTCGAATTTATTTCAAACTTATGACTTCCACTGTCAGTCCAAAATTCATTCATGAACCCTTTTCAAAAGAAGAAACAATTTTCCTTGAAGTTCATTCAAAAGATAGTAGGACTAAGTCTTTAGTTACTACTGTTTGTGTTGGATAGTGTCCGTCACAAGCAAGATGCTTTGACAAACACAAATATGCACGAGTTTGACTTAATGAAAAACGCGTTTACCAATCTGCACGGATCTACAACTATTTAGACCATGCGGTTTTTCTAATTTTGTATTATTTACTTATTTTCATCCGAATACTTTTATTTCATAAGTCAGGTTTATATAAAGTATAGTATGACTAACAAGATAAAGTAGAACTTCAAATTTAGATAGTAATAAAACGCATTATACTACAAGAACTACTCATTTACTTAATAACTCAAATTTGTATTGAAAATTGTTCAACGACAATATAGTAATTTTACCGTCTAAAGATAATTAGATACCGGAGATAAATCATTATAAAACATATCTTAAAATTAATAACTTTATAATAAACAATTTAAAATAGCATATTCGTGCAATTTGCACGGGTTTAAAACTAGTGGGTTGAAATAACCGTGGAAGGATGTGTATTGTTTGCTATTTCAAATTTTCAAAATAATGCTGGAATAAATTTACATCGATCCCATGTAAAAAGAATAATCATTCATTTGGTCAACCGTAAGTGTGAGTGTTCAACATTTTATTTGTTTGGTAAAGTTGTCCGAAAAGATACCTAAAACCTAAATAGGAAACTAAAAACTTAAAAATTAACTTAAACTTAAAATAGGTAATAGATACGATAGGTGAAAATTTAGAGCTGATAAGCTAACTAATTATATAATAAAATGTTTGACAAAATTGTGTTTTACCACATATTATGTTTATGTTCCATTTTGTACAAAATACAAATTACCACCTATTCTATTGACGTTTTTGTGCACTAATCGAGTCGATATCATTTTAACGAGTTTCGGATAGTTGTAATGACCAATCTACCCTAACCCATTACCTACCCTCACTCCCCTGTATATTTGACTTTGTCATCTTAAAAATCCTAGGCTTTAAGCATTTGAGCCTATCCAAGTTATCCAAGATTGGTCATGGTAAATATCCGAAACTCGTTAAAATGATATCGACTCGATAAGTATACAAAAACATCAATAGAATGTTAGAATGTTAAATAAGTAAAAATGGTGGGGATAAATAGACTTGGCAAAATTGACCTGACCCAAATAACCCGACCCGAACCCGACCCGACATCCGAACTCAAAACCCGAGCTTGACCTGAAACCCGACCATGACAGAGGTTTGTTGACCCAAAACTTACCCGAGACCCGAAATGACCCGATCCGAAACCACCCGACCAGAAATTTACCTGACAAAATATAACTCAATTTGAACAAAAAAGACTTAAAACAACCCAAAATGTTTCCAAATGTACTTTATCTCTCTTAATTATTGACCCGAAATGGACACGGGCCAGAGTTGGACCCGGACCCGAATTGACCCGACCCAACCCGTTTTGACCAGAAAATGACCCGACCAAATGTCCCACGTTGGCCACGTATAACGAGCGTATATAAGGTTGTTTATGCGGAATAGTTAGTTATGCTTGGATGTTTATACAACACATTCATCCTTCATTTCAAACAAGCCCTGCTTTAAATTTCCTTCTTAGTATGAAAAGGCTAATGGAGCTCGAGGACGACTTCGTTTAGAACAAACTCAACTCAAGTTTGTGAGAGGCTTAGTTACAACACTGATTGTGAGTGGTGAGTGGTGACTAGTGACCACACTTTTGGCAAGGAAAAAGAAATGTATGAACAGTATAGGCCAAAATACATTACTATACCCCAAAAAACAGGATAGGCAACAAACATGACATCTTTGTTAATGGTTTAATTTCCCCCCTTTTTTGTAGTGGAACTATAAACAAAAGACTAAGAGCCAGAAGCAGGACTACTAACAAATAATGCTAACTGATTTGTAATATGATCAAGAATCATGAAACTAAGAATGATATCCGAGACGCTATATAAGACAGTTGTGAAAGCAAGGGACCTTCTCCCATTTCCATGGCTTGATATAATGCAAAACCTTAGGTTCACCATAGTTCAATCCCGTGCTTTTCATCAAAAGCTCGCCTTACCTATAATCCACAACCAATCCAGGCAAACACCTGTAAATATGCCTGCTAGCAGGAATAAAACCAGCAAGTTCCCCAGTGCATTCTGCTCCGGTCCCTATAAAGTTCGCGCGTGGGTTAAAACAATAACCTAAATAGTTTATGCATTGGTAAAAAGCATTTTAAACTTAAAACCTCCTAACTTCTTACCTTGAAACCTTTGGGTGCAGCAGTCATCACACAAACTGTGAGATGACCATTAGTCAATCCCAATAGCCCCACAAGCATGATCATCCATCCTTCTCGGGCATATTTCGCAGTGAAATAAAATGCAGGCACGAAGATGAAGCGAGCGATGATTGCTGCGCTGAGTCCTTTGCGGGATTCTATTTTTGTGAAGTTTATAAGTGGAGTGTATCTTCCAATTAGATCCAAAACATTGTATGTGGCAATCAACACAAGGGCGTACCTTTGCACATAATCAATAAATTTGTTGAGAAACAACTAAAATTAGTTCCATATGTAGTCAAGGTTTGAGGTTAAGAGACATACCAATCTCCTAGACTATGCTTTCCAGTGTTTTCATATAGAAAACCAGGGAATATTGATAATGTCAGGACATAGATTAGATACAAATCCAGAAAATAATCCCAATTCCGGTAGAGGAGTTCTTTCGTGGTCAAACGATCTTCAACTTTTGTGGCTTCATCAACCTGAAAAGAATCATGAAGTCAAACAATTACAAGTCAAAGTGGCTCAAACCTAAGATATTGAAGTAGAAAGTGCATAGAAACACAGTAGTCAGACTTGCCTGATGAATACCAGCAGCAGCCAGGTCAGCAGTGACGGTTTTGGAACCTTCCGACGCTGCCTTTGCACGAAAATACTTGACAATTGGAAGCTTAGGGAAGTATAGGGCATACAGAAGGGCACAAAGAAACTCAATTCCCGTAGAGATAGCCAAAAATAAAACTGCAAACAATAGGACTTGAAGCATTAATTTCAAAGGAAAGACATGTATATACTCCTTGACAAGAACAAGTGACTAAAGAAATATCAGCTAATTTGCGGTAAAGTCCCTATGAGTTTAATTGACCTGAGTTTGAAATCCAACAACAACAAAATGCCCATATGTGCTCTTTTAGAGCAAAAATAGCCGACAATAGACTGAGGAGACTTACTAGCACCCTTGCGTAAGCCATCGTGTGATTTGTCAAAAGCTGCTTTTGTAAGTAGTCTTACACCCGAGGTTAATGCACCAGAAGCAGCAATACCGGCAAAGAACGACTGAATGTAAACATCGTGCCCATAATTAGTTATCTTATATACAAACAAAGAATATCCGACTTATAGGGAAGATCAACAAATATGTAATTGACCAGAAATACATACTTGCATAAACTCCGGTAACATAAAAGACAAGTCGCCAACCATTCCACCTTGAACGTGAGCATCTGCAATTCCGAAAACACCAACCAGAAGACATACTCCCACATATGGACCAACCCCTCCTTTTCCGGATGTTGCTAGATCTAACTGTTATGATCAAACAAAAGAGACAGTTCCCATAAACTTTAATTTGATACCACGAGAAATTTTCCATAAGAAGAAATGTTAGAAGCAATCAACATTCAGTAGTTGCCTACCAGTATGCAACCCAGAGTACTTAGGGCGAAAAGAATATATCCAGCAATATTTCTTTTCCTAGTATCGATATGCGCTTCTTTGTAGGCCAGGATTAACATTGTTCCCACAGCGAACGGTTGATACACAAGGGTAAGCACTCTTGAAGGATGATATTTCTTCGTAATAGACAAAAAAAAAATCAATTAAAAATTTGTCATCCTTTAATCATAGTCACATAATGCAGTGTACATCATTTTGATACTTTATTTACTCCTTCTGTTCACATATCAACTCACTATATTTTTCATTTGGAGTTGCACAGATGAATTCACTCCAAACTGTTTTTGTAAGAAATACTAAGTCGAAGTCACGTGAGTGTGTACCATAATTCGGTTTCTCATACTTCCAAATTATTAAATCTTGGTATAAAAGCAAATTTAATGAATTCACTTGAACAAAGGGAGTATAGTTACTAAAAAGTATCTCAATGCCAAAGACGCTTATATCTTCACTTCTCAATGTATACATGATCAATCAATTAATGCAAACAAAAGAGAGAAATTACATACAGGGAAAACATGATAGTAGTAATCGCCAATGGTGAGCTTACTGTTCCACGACATAAGCGAACCCATCTCAAGCAAAAAACATACAAACACTGCAATTCCCTTTCCCTGATAAGTGATAGCCAAACATCAGGACAAAAGATTAAACAGAAGGGCATCTTTATATGCACGAATCTTATTGAATCGACGAATATTCAATGCATAATTCCTTACAGACTTGATATTGAACATATTACCTCCAATCTAGGCGGAACCCCATTTTATATAGCCGTCGTCATGATTAACTCCCTATTGTCAAATAATTATGTCATAGATATAACTCCATAATATATGAATATGATCATTAATGTTTAAAAAAGTTAGAGATAGCTTGTGTTCAACAGAACAACTCTTGGCAGTTCACGTAAAATACTCGATCATGTGAAATACATTGCAAATTCCTATGGCAAAACCAAACAACCCCACAAACTAAGATCATATGAACTGTGTAAATCTATCAAATTTATACATTTTTGGGTTCTAGTCCTACAAGGCTTACAATTAATACAGTCAACAAATTACTTGTTTGACTAGCTATTAGCAGCGTAAAATTGTTGTATCTTAACAAATTGATTTGGCAAAGATAAGCTAGTAGCAACTAGCTTACCATTAGAGGTAGCTCAAGTAGTAAGAGTCATCTTACTCTAACTATAAGGATGGGAGTTCAATTCTTACATGTGACATGGTGCGCTCGTTTTTTATTATTATTTTAAAAAAAAAAAAAAAGACATCCCACTATAACAATAGCCTTCTCATTAAATATAAGGCAAATTCTCATTTGTGACGAAAGGTATCCGTCACAACCAGTGGCGAATCTTCAGTCATTTGGGCCTGGGCCTGACCCACCCCCAAATGTTAGTTATATATGTAACAGCCACTTATACATGCATAAGTGTTGATGATTCCATGGTTTGTAAGGTAAGTTTTTACGAGGGAGACCAAGGTTCAAACCCCAACACCTATATTATGCCCTCTTTTTAATTTTAACATTACAATTCTATATAAGAGGTACTAACTTTGATTCTCGGCCCCCTTGATATTTTAGTCAAGGTTCGCTACTGGTCACAACCTTGTGACGGATACCATTTTCTCTCACAAATACCCAACAAGGGTAAGTGGAGAAGCACATGGAGGTCCTACCCTTGTCCCCTCTACCAGTTCCTCTCATAAATGATCTGTCCCAAGATCCGACCCGTCACAAGGGA
>JAOWBH010074495.1:0-14812 GCA_028566215.1 Silene coronaria | reverse complement strand
CCGCTACTGATAAATGTTAATCAACTGGCTAAAACACAAAGTGTACCCATATGATCCTCGAGTTTTATAAATGTTACTCGCACTAAGCTGTTTAGGACACAATCCCCAACATGATGTTTCTCTAGCATGTGATGTTCCTAAACAAAGCATCTTGGCGGCATTGATTGAGGCGACGAGTCTTATAATATGGGATGAAGCTTCTATGGCAAAGAGGCAAAACGTCGAATCCTTAGACACACTTCTGAGGGACTTATGTGATTCCCAGCAACTTTTTGGGGGGAAGATTATTGTGTTCGGTGGTGACTTCCGCCAAACACTGCCAGTTCTGCCTCGTAAGTCGCAACGGGAAGTGGTAGAAGCTAGCTTAGTAAGCTCACCTCTTTGGCCAAAGTTGCTAAAATTTAGATTGACTGAAAATATCCGCGCGCAAGCCGACCCAGATTTTGCAAGGTTCTTGCTTTCTCTTGGCAACGGGGAGTTACAGACTAGGGAATCTGAATACATAGAGCTACCAAGCGGGATTGTCAGAAACTCGGCAAGTGCCACTCAGGACCCTATTAGCGTTCTCAGCTCAATTGCGTTTCCAGAGTTGGAACTTAGTACACTTGTTCCAGACATCTTTACAACCAGGGCAATATTGACCCCCTTAAATGACAACGTAGATACCATCAACAACATCTTGATTGAAAAGTTCCCTGGCCCCCCAATCAGCTACAAAAGCCACGATTCAATGTTGGACGACAAATGCAGAATTTACCCTGCGGAATTTATTAACAAACTTAGTCCAGGTGGTATGAGCCCTCACGACCTCATTCTAAAGGAGAATTGTCCCGTAATTTTATTACGGAACCTACAGCCATCATTTGGACTATGCAATGGGACCCGCCTGATTTGCAAGCGCTTTTTTCCGAACTCAATTGAATGTGTTATCATGGCTGGCCATCATAAGGGTGAGCATGTGTTCATACCTAGGATCAAGCTCCAACCTGCTGCATCAGCGAACTACCCTTTTCAGTTCCAGAGGAACCAATTCCCTTTAAAGCTAAGCTTCGCGATGACCATTAATAAATGCCAGGGAAAGACTCTTGAACAGGTGGCTGTGTATCTCCCACGACCATGCTTTGCTCATGGTCAGCTATATGTCGCCCTTTCTCGGGCCCGTAAAGCTAGCCAAGTAACTGTGATAGCAAGCCCAGGACCTGAGGAGATATCGAGCACTTTCGTTAAGAACCTTGTTTCTTATGATGCACTCACTCTTGCCGGTATAATTTGAAGCACGTGCCGTGTAAAGGTATATTACAGTCCGTTTGTTTCTATGCGTAATTATCACTGGTACAACCACATTCCGATAAACACTATCGGAGCAACTAATGAATGTTTTTTTTAATCTGTTGGTGAGGCTGGATAATTGTACTGCCCATTATAAGCCTCTCACATCGTGCTAATTGTTTAAACAGGTCCCACTTGCCTTCACACCTGTAGGTGTATCGGTGAAAACGCTATTTATATTCAGCTCCGGTACGGTATGTTCAGCCATGTTTCTAAAGATCATAAGCACTGTTCTTAGGTTCAGACCTCACACTTTTGGAGGTTACTGTTTTGCCATCAAAATACAACCCGCCGCACTTGTCCTATATTTTTCGGTTAAGCCTTTCGTTATGGGGATTGTCATCTTCCTTTGTTGCCTATGGAAATTATTTTTCCGTCTCAAACTGTTATTATAACTCCAGATGGCGCGGGGTAATGGAGTTGCAATTAACTGGCTAATGTGCTATCAAGCATAACTATTTTTTTTGGTAACACCCTATTCATGCTTTGGGAAGAAAATAAACAACCGTGTTGTGTTGCGATTGATAGAGCAAATTGGACAACGAAATGCGGCGCTTAATCAGAAATTCCGAAACGTTTTGCCACTGCTTCCTTTGTGCAAGAGGACACAATTACATTGGTAAGGTGTGATTGCTTCGGCTGTCTGATTTAGTCAATAGCAATGAATACTGGTGGGACCACGTCAATGCCTCCGGATAACATTATAAGATGGTGGCTGGCATTTGGATAGTTCGGAAACATGTCTCATTAGGTTAACTAGCCAAATGTCTAGAAAACACGTCCGTATACTATATAATATTTAGGTGGGAGCGAGAACCTACATAGAAAAGCAAATAATAAACAAACAGGTATGCACCCAAACAAATAAACCGGTGCGAGAAGATGCAAAAAAAAAAAAAAAAAATCTATTATAGCCCAACCGTATAAAAAATGACAATTGTTACTCTTATATAATGAATGTCCTTGCGCAAACATGTATGCGGTTGAGTACACCAATAAGACCAGGCCTTCTGTTATGGTCAGTAAAACACGTCCTAACACAAACATTTGTTGTACTCCGCATATTGCCTATTTTGCTACTACACTGATGTATTCGTCTTAGATAAGCCTATGCATTAGTTTGAGTCAAGTAGGTAGTACAAACAAACAATACACTCTTCCAATAATTAAGAACGCATGGAAATATTACTTCCTTAGCACCACACGTTCTATTGTACTATTATAACAAAATCCCCTATTTTACTTCCTAGCCTACTTCCACACTCTTCCCAACTGTTGCAACTACAGTTAGCATCATTGCCTATATACCAAACGACTTATTACAATTCTAAGCCTACAAACTTCTGCAAAATAGAGGGCCTCCTACATTGCAAGGCAAACATACAAACAAATACAGGTAACTGTAACGCCATTAATCCTTTTATAGATTTGTGTCTAATCCAAAATGTCATTTCTGTTTCCGTGTTTATGTATTTCTTTTGATTGTTCTTTGTTCTGAATGTGTGAATTTGTTACCGCTGTTGCCGGTTCCATGCATGACTTTTAGTTGTAAATAGAGGAGGTGAATTACTTTGATTGTAAATATTCCATCACGGAAATTTGGCTTTGTTACTGGAGCAAACAAATAGTTCTGAAAGTCACATATAAATGTAGGAGATGAATTTGTTTCAGTGGTGAAGTGTTTAATATTAACCACTTTTACATTGAAAAGCCGACCTCAGTTCTATCTTTTAACGTGCTCTACCTTTTATTCCCTTCTGTTTTAATCTTATTTCTTGGTATCTAATGGGACAATAAGGATGTACAAAGGTATTATAGGTGTAAAAGTAGATTGTCGTTGTTAGTGGGACTGTGGTGTAGAAACGGTGGGCCTAATTACTTGCATTTTTTTTAGATAGCCGGAAAATTGCGGACTTTTTTGGGTAAGAAGTATGGTTTATTGTTAGATCATGTACATTATTATTTCATGAACTCGATGATTGGTGATTGAAACAAAATTCCAGTTGTATAGAGCGGAATGAAGGTGGACATTAATATAGATAGTAATAGGATTGGATTTTACTCTTTGACCTGTTTCTTTTGTATATTTTTACATGCCTTTATTCTTTTCGAATAGTTGCTTCGTTATCTTTACTAATGTTTTATAATAAAGGGAGTATTATTTACACTACAATCCATAGGCATAGTGACTGTTCTTGACAATCTTTATTCTTAACATATTTTAGCCTACTACTGCGGAGTTAAGAATAGTAGCCACTAGCCAAGTTTCAACTTTGAAAGTTTGAAGCTTTTTATATATAGACTCTAAATGTGTTCCCTGGCATGATTTGGAAAATGCCTGAAAATTTTTAGTCATATGAAAGGAGCATATTGGTTGTAGTACTAATAATTTACCTGTGATACAGAAATGGGGAGTCAAAACACCGCTGTATTGGTAAATAAGGACACTCATGTTGAATAAATTGAGTAGCAGTGTGTGTATATGATTTCAGGATATAATGTTAGTAACATGTCTCATATTGATCGGTGGAATGGTAGACCATGTCATTTTCACCACCCCGTTGATACAGGTTTGGCACCTGTGTTAAGTAAAGGCATCCTTAATGGGTACATTCTGGGCACAATGTTACAAATTTTTGAGAGTTACAAATTTTTGATAGTCCTTGATTATAGTTCTAGAGTTCACATTAGTTGATCCCTTTTTTTTTGCATGCCATCATTGTTTGCTGTTACATATTTTTTTTTTTTTTTTAAATTTTAATTTATGAATTGGTGTTGGTATGGCCCATTAATTGGCTTTTGAAGAGTATATCAAGTTTTAAACACTTTAGACGTGCTTTCGTTTCCGTTCATGCGCGCTGCTTGTTGTAATATTCAAATATCTATAGTTGCTAGCCTTTTCTTCAGGGTGTGCGTTTTGTCAAAAGGCTGCTCACCCAAAGTTCTTGTAGTGAAACACCACACATGTACATTTACTTCAAAATGTTGCCACTAACAGATGTATGTTTATGTCGCCTGTCATAGAGCTTATCATGGTAGAAGGTCAGATGTATCTGGATGCACTTAACTCTGAAAGTCGTAGCTACAAAGTCAAGGTCAAGGTTGTGCTGAAAGGGAAACCCCAGAGATCTGCTTCAAATGTGCTTTACCAAACAGTGCTTCTGCAAGATGATAAGGCAAAATCCCTTCCTATTCACCTTACATAACCTTTTTATTGTCGTAAGAATAATGAAAGAGCATTACTAATGGAACCTGTTTAGTTTAATGTATACTTTTTAAACTAAGTAACTTATACACACATTCTCTATGTCTTTACTAACAGACCTTATTGCTTGCTATTCACATAGCCCAAACGTCTACGAAAATAAAATTTTATGTCATAGCATAAATGCTTTCTATACCGCCTCTTGCTGCATTCATTTTTTTATTCTATTTACATATAATAGCTTCGTGACTATAAGTGCCCGTTAATGCAGGGAAATAAAATGCGCGGCACTTTGTTCGGGGATCAGATTTCGGGGCATGTAGACGCACTTGTCTATAATGGAGTATATGAAATTGTAAATGCGCCCATCAGGCCAATGCAGGAACAGTATAGGCGGGATCCTTCTGAGCTACCCTATACAATGGGCTTCGGTCGTAGCACATTTATCCGCCCTATATCGTTGCACCTGGTCCATTTCTCCCTGACTACGAATGCGTTTCTCATGTTCCCAAAATAGCTACTCCCTATGACACATTTGGTTAGTCTTAGCTCTGCATATGCAATTATATAAAACTCCAGTTAATGTCCTCAACATAGTTATACTTTCCGTCGGACATGTTTGCCTATAACTCCTAAAACTGATACCCTGCTCTCTCCCACTCACGTCTCTTGTGGTTCTCAAACCTTTCTTAAAGAAATCTACACCACTTATTTTTGTTGTTCTCTCCGTGTGCGATTTTAATCAGACCCATTCTAGCATAGCAGTTACGTTGTTAATTCCAGGGAAATATTTGTGAGCTGCGATGTAAATCAAGAAATTCTTCCCTAAAATTAACCAATAATGAACACTATGTATCAAACTAATTATTACCTATTCAATAAAAAATGGTAAGGTTATAATGACCAAGAATGAACGCTATGACATGTACATTGACATTCCCAGATGTAATCGGAACGCTGCTATACGTGGAACCAAATGCCCGTAAAGTCAATGCAAAACACGGTCGCAAAAACACTGTCAGGGAAGTTGTAGTCACTGATCACAGGTAACACTCTTAGCATTTATTCTATGACCTAATCTTCGTTGCTTAATAAATATCTCACATCGTGATACATTTTACAGCGCTGAGCAACCAGTTGTGATATCAGCATGGAATGAGTTGGCTGAGGGCGACTGTGATAAGCTGCTCTCCTTAGTTGGGTCGTTCCCAATAGTTGGCTTCACAGCTTTGAGGGTTTCTACACATAAAGGTAGTGCAGTTCAGGCAGAAAGTTCAAATACTTTGTTCCAAATATCCGGCTAATCATCATTTCTGTTATGTACAGGGTTTTCATTGACAGGCACCATGTCAACGTCAATCGATACAAAGCCTATAGGGGACAAGGTCGTTGCCCTGATAGGATGGTAACCCACCTTCACGTTCATACCCAGCTCCTTTTTTAGAATAACGGTATTTGCATTTTTCGCCGTAACAATGTACAATCGTTCACGCGTAATATAGGGTGGACCGGAACAAAGACATGTTGGTGGACCTGCAAGAGAGAATTAACGGTGTTAGAGACCCAAATGCACTGATTCGTATACTCACTTTGAGTACACTCAAGATTAAAAAGGTATGTCGGTTGAGCACACGAGTAAACGCATACAATTTGCTTATTTAACCTGGGAAATGTCTCTGCAACAGCTTTACAGTTTAAATCCACCACTTTGGATTATAACAAAATAACATGTTCTGAGCTTATAAGCATTTGTGGGTTTTGGCTACAGACTCTTACTAATTATTATCACAAACAGGCTAAAAGCACACTCCAGGATGAACGCTACAGGGTGGTCGTAACAGTTCCGAACCCAGAACTCCAAAAGGTTAACGCATATTTAGGATGTTCCAATTGTGGTAAGCGTGCAGACTATGCAGCAGGAGAAAAATTCAAATGTGATACCTGTACAAAGGACGGAGTTGTGTCTGAACCAAGGTAGGCAAATAGCGTCAATTAACATCACAAACATGGGGGGCTTTTGTCCACGCTGCAATCTAACTGACTAACACTCACCGTCTTGCAGGATCACATTCAATTGCAAGGTTTCTGATGGCACTGACCAATTAGATATCACAGCATTTACAGAGGACACAGCTAAACTGTTCCGTATGTCAGCCCCAGAAATATTCCACCTAAAACACTCGGTACGTTGTCCATCTCCTCTAGCCCTCATCCCATTTTATTTACAATCAGCATGGGTTACATATGGCCACACAACATGCAAATTGTGCGCCCGTCAACATAATTCTCGTATGTCTGGCATGCAAGAATGGATTGCCATTTTTCGCCCTAAAATGACCGGATGCATTAGATATTATATAGCTAAATCAACATAACCCGCAAACTCGCATCCCGGAATAGTTTATCACATGGTAATACGAGTTTACTGCAAACCTTAACTTAATTTTCTTTCTATAGACTTCGACCTATACGTTTATTGAAATATCCAGTTGTTCAGAGCTTGATATCATGGAACCACATGCTATGTCTCTACAAACTAAGTTAAGGTTTGCATATTCAGTTGTAGAGACATAACAATTTGATCAGTTGATTGTCATGATTTTATAATTAGTTGTGCTCTAACACATTTGGGGTGAATTTAGTTGCTCGATGCCACTCTTTTAATGTCTAAATCGTCGTGATTCATTTGGGGTATTGGTTTAAAGACATCTTGAACCAGATGTATCAACGAATTAGAACACCGCATCATCTTTTTTCTTGAGCCTACGTGCAGGAGGACATTACAACATTTGGAAAGGTACGCACTTTGTTGCAGACTGCACCATGCACGCTTGAAGTGTCGCCCAAAACAGCACTCTCAAGGAACAATATCCTACAATGGGCCCTGCGCCAGGTTATGGCTGGTCCAGAAGCCATCGCTGGTGTTCTTGATTTGCCCCAGGCAAAGCCTAATGACCTAAATATTGCTGTGGACATAACAAAGGTGGCTAGGCAGCTGAATTTTGGGGTCGCACTAGAACAGCCTACCAACCTCACGTTGGTTGACGTTGCTGTAAGGGCTGACTACCCGTCATCAAGAAAGCTCCCTGCAGCACTCACTACTGCCCCTCAGTCAATGCAGGTGCACAGTGTCATTACTGGAGAGGCAGTGGCCCCTGCCCAACAGCCTACCTCAGGGGCAGCACTGCCAGGTCCAACATTTGTACATCAGTCACCTGGCCTTGTGGCCCCACTGGTAGCCAGTAAGCCGATCACGCATGTGCATAGGACACCTAAGGTTGAGAAAACGTCTGCATGCACCCCAGAAACCCCTGCTCAAGGCACTCCAAAACGCGCAACTGCTAAGCCACCTGCCGAGTCACCTTCTAAGAAAAAGAAGGCCACCACCAGCTCACCTGTGGGTCAATAGCATAGCTAGAGTTCAAATGCTTGTTATCCACAATATGTAAATAGGATCTAATTAAACTTTCCCTAACAACCCAACCTAGGTGGTGCACCTCCTACCCACTTCTTGGTACATGAAGTGGCTATATAGCGGCTATAGGGCATCACCAGTATTTTGGGAACACTTTTTCACACTTAGCTATGTGTTCCATTCAAAAGCATCGTGTTGTTGCTTTTGGATCTAAGAACAAACAAATTCCTGTGAAATTTTTGGGTTTCTTTAAACAGGTCATAATAAAGGGAAAGTCGGATTTGCGTAATGGAAAGTCCTCGGATCCTGGGTAAACATTTGGTCTTTCCTAAAAATTGCAATGGTTACTTTATCCACGTAGTATTTCTATGACGGTTTTAGCTTTTTAAATCATTAATGCGTTCTGGAAAACTTATAAGACACCATCGTAGGTAAATAATCCTCGATAATTATGCTGCATAAATCAGAAATGTTATTAGTTATTACAGTGATAATCATTAGATTCCATAACCTACAAGTATGTGCACTCCTATTCATTTTAGTCACTTCTCCGCTTCACCCTCCATAGGCTCACCGACAATTTGGAATATATTAGTAGAAAAGCGATTAGATGATAAGCATGGACATGTGGCCTTCTAGAACATCAAGTACTCATACTAATAAGAGGATGAATGTCATAAAAATACAACCCTAAACACTACACTGGAGCTGTATAACTCCACTCTGATAACCAGAATAGTGCATTCTAACTACATAGCCTGTGTTTACAACAAAGTTCCTTAAACTAGGAATATTATGCAATGGTAGGATAGGTAACACATCAAAAAACAAGTGAGAAAAGGACATGATTAGACATTATAGCTCATTCTTACCTACAACTATCCTTGAAAGATTTCATCAAATTTACCAAAACATAGTATGCCCTATTATTGCATTGGACATTAAAGAGGTAAGACATGTGTACTTGTTTATAAGATTAATATATTAATATTTGCCTTACATATATTACATGGCAAGTAAGATAACAACACATACATATACTACTTCTAACCTTGCTAAAAGTCATCCTACAAATCAGCCAACGAAAAAATATTTTGTTTTGTGTCTCACAAATTTGTTACTTCTGCAGCACACCATGCCACCTACAAGGAAGCTCATCAAAGAACTTTCAGGCCCGATGGGTCCTTATTTTGTTAGAGCGAAGGTCATCGATAAAACTACTGTACATTCTGCAGGAGAAGGCAGCCCACTACTCCACCAGATAATTACTTTACAAGATGAAGAGGTAACTCATAGGAAAATCATCATTTTTACTTTGAACATATTTTATTAGTTAGACAAATGGTATTGTTTCACAATATAATATAGCAGAAAATGGTGAGTGAGTGTATGTGAAAGCACTTAATGTAGCCTTTAGTTTGGGAAACCCCCCTAAGAGTGCAAGACACTCACAACACTATCTTGGTAGTAAGGGCAATGTAGTCCACCAGACACTCATAAAGTGTCATATGGGAATAGATTTTCCTAAAGTGGCATTCTGGAATAGCACGAGCACCCGAATAATTAGACTTCGTTATTATGTAATTACATTGCATGATAGCTATCATAGGCAAAACTATGTTTATTTTGATAAACTAAACACCGGTTGTGAATATAATTAATGCCTTCCAGCAACAAATAGTTAAGGGTATAGCACTATGTTTTTTTTTACCACAGTACGGAGTATCGTCACAAATATCCCCTCGGAAAAATAAAATGGTTATAGTATTAGAACATAACACACATTTTAAATATACACCATCAATCGCTTTCACTCCCAACCCATGTCTGACTATTTTATTCCTACTAGACATGGTATACATCCAAAAGACGCTGTAAAAATGTGTTGTTCGCAGTACGGTACAACCGCCCAAGACTTACTAGATGTACACTACAGTAGCACCCGTTCATTGTCTAACATACCTGTACTATTGCAGGGTACTGAAATGCAAGCTTTCCTGTACAATGAATCGCTTGATCTGTTTTACGATGCTATTGAGGACTATATGGAATACGACATTTCAAATGCAGAGCTGAAAATTATACCTGATAAGGTCATAGCTCCTGATGCTAAGTTATATGAAATTGAATTCAATGTTAACACCATCATCAAACCTGTGATTAGCTCAAGGCCGCCGCGTTCTGAGCCTAAATACATATTGATTGCATCTATTCCCAAGACAATCGCACTCGATGATCGCTATGGTGAGACACGTCTTAATAAATTGCCATATCTAATTTCAAGTGTACAAGTAAGCAAATTGCATTTCTGCTTAGTCAGACTCTAATAGACTAAGCGTTCACCTATATATGTTCTAGGAATTGTCATATATGTGGAACAGAACCGCCAGGTTACGAAGCATAATGGCCAGCCGTTGGACATGCGCGAGGTCGTCATTCTTGATCATAGGTACACTCAATCAAACCACATTACACTTCATATGTTAGTCTTAAAACCATGCTAGCCTCTACCAATTTGGTAATACCATCTTACACATTGTCCGTATAGCCATGATCAGGTAATGGTAGTAACAGCTTGGAGGGATCTGGCTATTAAGGAATGTGAGACATTGCACTCTATTGCAACATCCTTCCCGGTTGTTGCCTTTACAGCCCTGATGTCGTGTTTCAAAAAAGGTGCTCTGAATTAATTGATCTGGTATTCAGGAATACTCTATTAGGTCACATGGGTATGATATAAATGGATGTGTTTAACATGTAGGATTTTCACTATCGACAACCCATTCAACATCCATCCTCTTTGATCCACCGGGGGAAAATGCCGATGCACTTCGTGCCTGGTGAGAACTCATACATCAGTTATTTAATTAACTCGGGTCCCCCCCTACTCAGACAACAATAAACCCCTTATCTAACAACAATTATAACAGGAGAAACGAGAATGCAGGTTTGATTGCCGCAAAGAGTCGCCATGTATTCGAAGTGCGCGTTCCAGAAACCAAACGCATAATTACGCCAATAGATAAGCTCCTTGAAAAGAGAGTAAGCACTTCATTCCTGTTGCTTGCAATCTGGTTATATATACCTACACATAACCTTTCCAACATGCCTTCCTAAGTCACTAAATACCAAAAAAACGATACGTATTATTTGTATATTAGCATTATTTTCTTATCTAATGTTGTTGTCTAATACCAAATTACAACAAGCATCTTTTTACTCTAACAGTGCAACAACACTCTGCAAGAAGAACATCACTGGCTACATGTCAAGCTACCTGATTTCCACTATAAAGATATACAGTTATATCTTGGTTGTAGCAACTGTGGCACTGGCAACAGTGAAGCTTTAGGCGTTGCCTATACATGTGCCACATGCATCCAAGAAAATGTTATTTCCACTCCAAGGTAATAATCTCTACCCAAAAAAAAATACATCCACACAAAGGCAGCCACTTACACAAAACGTTTTGCAAATACAGAATGAGCATAGCATTTGTGGCAGCAGACGAGTCTGGGTGTCATACTTTTACTGCATTCACTGAGAATGCAGAGACACTTTTGGAGGTGACTGCACCAGCCCTGCAATCGATGCCTCCACGGGTATTTTTCACAAACAGATCTGTCCACCACCTTTCATTCTTGCAAACAGATTTGGAATGGTGAGATCGGGTATAGAATGTATACCCTGCACACTTTCCATAATCCCCTCTTTCCATGCCTGTTTACCATGTCAAAAAATTCTGTTTACATAATATTCACGAATCCTAAATCTCAGTGATAACTTGTCGTACTGTGTGTAAATGAAACATTGTGCACATATGGATTCAATGTTCTCACTTAAGCCTCACCGTAAAGACATGACTTCTATGTAGGAAAGAGTGAGTTATCTTCAGCACATAGGCCAAAGAATAAGGAATACTCCTTGCTACATCCAGGTCGTGCCATCCACGTCTCTTTCCCGAGTCCAAAAGCTCAAGTGGGTTCTCAAACAAGTCTCGCTAATATAAACCTACGGAGGATCGTGGCCAACTAGATAACTTTTGCATGTATTTTGTCGCCCTGCAAGTTAGTATTTCAAGGGAAATTACCAGAGACAAGTAATGAATATTGACCTTTTGTGATCGATTGTAATATATATGTAACCGCTTTATAAGCAACCTTTGCGCTCTATATTATGGCTATTAAACAATGCACGTTACATCTTGTGTTTTGATTCCACAAGCATAATTGTATGTTCTCAACCCGAAGCCATTCTATAAACATTTTACACTCTAACCCAATGCATACAATTGCCCATTAACGAGCAGAAGCATAAGATTGTCTCCTAGCGTCCACCGACTAATGGTTTAGTAGTAGAATAATGATATATCGAAATCTATATAGAGCTATCTTGTTTTCTGCGTCGCAATATTCACTACCTCTGCACCATTCCCTGACGCTGTTCGAGATACCGATTTCCCAAATTGAGGCACCGCGCCCGGTAGAGCGCTGAGCAACAACTAGTCTAATAAAATCATATTTGTTACAATTTTTATGCTTGTTATTTATTTTGTGAATCACAATTTTTTGTAAACAACTTGTACAAATGTAAGAAATTGAGGAAGAGATGAAGTTAGAGTTTGGTTAGATTTAACCGTGAATGTCCTTAAAGCTCCACATTTATATTTCATGTCCTTAAAGCTTTGTTTATGTATAGTTTAGGTCCTTCTTGTGTACTTTACTCGGTATTCGACCTCTACTAGTATTTTAGATCGGATATCTAATCGATACGAAAGGAAACAAATAATAGGGAGTATGAAACTATGAATGTATGATCAAACATTAATTCATAATCGAGGAAAAGCGGGTCCTCTATTATCAACCGTAAAATACAGTAAAAATAACACTTACAGTACACAAGAGTGTAAAACTAGTACTCCGTAACATTTTCGTCTCGGTTTTATTATACTTCGTCATTTCCAACTTGATGTTCTCCCTCCAAACAATGTCTTCTCTTCCCAAGCTCAAGGAACAATGTAACCTGCAAAGAAATAAACGACAAATAATGCATACTTATTATATATATATATTTGTATATCCATCCACTAACTTTGACATGACAAACGGGTCAATCGGGTCGGATTTGTGTCAGATCGAGTCAATTTCGGGTTTGCAAGATTTTGGATCGGTCATTTCAGTTTGGATCATTTTCAGGTCAACTATTATCACGTTTTTATGCTGGATAATTATCATTGCGCAATAAACATTAGGCCCGGGTTATACAAGGTCAGGTGAATCCGGGTCAAGCTTGGGTCCAATGCGGATTGGGTTATTCGATTCGGGTTCATCAAGCTGGTCAATTTTGTCAGGTCTATCCCCTATCATTGAACATCAACTAAAGAAGGATGTATGTTAGATGCTCAAGATTTGAAGTGTCCATGTGTAGTTGAACCGCATTATAATTATGTACTCTAATTTTAGTGTCGCCTGTCGACATATAGGTTTTATTAGTAGACGGTTTTACACTAATTTAGTACGAGTATAAAACCGTTTCATATACAAGACGTTGTCATAAATCATAATTATATTCTTATCTAGTTGTCTTATTTCAGTCTTTAGATTAGACTAAAAGCTTTACACATTACGAATTAAAATTCCATTTTGTGAATGCCATTAGTTAATTTGGGATGAAAAACTTACGACCACACTTCTTTCCAACAGGACGGTTTCGAATGTTGCATCGCTTAGGAATGGTGATGGCAATGGCAGGCTTAAGACCAGCCTGGGTAGCCAAAGGCGAGAGGATGACCGCACACAAGCAACGAGGAGCGGTTTTGATCAAGGCCGCAACCTTGGAACAACAAGGAGGTGAAACTCTAGCCTTGATGTTTGTTGCAGCTGCCAAGCAAGGGCTCATGCTAGTTGCCGCGACCGGAATCGGAGTTTTTCCACATTCCCCTGCAGCATTGACGCCTTGCATCACCCATGCATTTGATGCTACTAGATAAACTAGTGCTATAGCAATAATGTGCACAGCTCTCATAATTTCAATTTCTCAAATAACTAAATGTAATGTTAGTAGTAGTAGTAATAGTAGAAGTCTGTGACCTACTGATGGACCGAGTTCATTATATTTATATGTAACGAAAAGAGTGAATTTGTAGTGGGCGAGTGTGTATAGAATAACTAGTGGGGTGGTTGAAGTTTACATACGTGTTGAGGCTTTTTTGAATTCGTGCGTTACTTTTGTAATTAAGTCTTGGTAGTAGTGATTTGTTATCATTAACATGTTAATAATGATCAAGCCTATGTTCTACTTTCGGTATGTCTCCTTCTGTGCGGTTTAAACTATTTTCGTGGAAAAAACGAGTAAACAACACTATAAGGACTTAATGTATCATATAATATAGTTATAAAGACCTCTATTTTCATTGAGTAACTTTAAGGACCTCAAAATGACTTGTTGACCAAATTACTCTTACATATTAGATTGAATATAAATCAAATCGAACAAATGTGACATATTTATTTTTTGCTCCAATTTTTTTGGATTTTACTACTAAAATTCCTTAACCCAAATCTTTGCTTCGGCAATAATATTTTGCTTCGCAAATACTATAGCAAAAATATTTGGTATTCGTAAGAGATTTTGGTTACAGCGGAAAATTGCGACGAACTAAATGTAATTGCGACGTGTTTTTCATCGAAAACACATGGTGCCCTTGAGATTTGTCATTTTGCCCTAAATACCCAATTTTTCGATCCGGAAAATTTTAAGAGGTCATAATTGTTAGGTTCATTAACACCTATTAGACTCATCTAATACATTTTATAAATTACTCATAATTTATTACATGTGGATCTAGTTACATGCAAGATAAA
>JAOWBH010074387.1:0-14814 GCA_028566215.1 Silene coronaria | reverse complement strand
TTCCCTTGAACACCCCTGAGAAGCAACCAGCGTGGTGATGTCGGGAGACTCAACATCCCAAGGCCCATAATAAAGGCAATTGGTACACTCAACCCGAACATGTAACGCCATCCCCCGACCACATCAATTTGAAAGCTACCAACGAAATAGCCCGTCTGAGCGAAAGCAAAACCACATACACATAAGCATATCAAGCAGAAAAGATACATAGAAGCATATAACACATTTTATGTTTTGCATTCGGTCGAGACATAATACCAAAATGCCAAGCACTATGAAGAGCTCCTTCAAGGAAATGAGAGTTCCGCGTATTTGAGATGGACAGGTTTCTGCAATGTAAAGAGGAGCCCCGTGCATGGCCTACATCAACAACTATAGAGCTTTAGGTTTTGTTTGGATACAAAAGGGAGAGGGCAGGGGAATCCGAGAATTCAGTTTGCACTAATTCCAAGCTACCTAAGCATGCTTAAAACTATAGTACTCAACGTAAGTTATAACTTGAAAGAAGCAACTAATGATTATGCTTACCCAGCCAATGCCAAGACCATAAAGGACCCTTCCGGCCAATAAAACACCAAGGCCGGGAGCCAATGCAGTTGTAAGACCACCAATTGCGTAAAGACTTGCAGCTATGACAAGTTCTCGCTTCCTTCCTTCACAACATTGGCAGAAAATGAAGTTAGTCCAGCATTCCAAAGCCATTTCAAATTCAATCATAAGCAAATCAGTCTATAGATTTACCGAGGAAATCAGCAATGGGATACACAAGGATAGAACCGAAAAGAGCTCCATATAACGAACCACTTACCTACATTCCATTACAGGACAAATGTATCACAGAAGAAATGAACTGTAAGTCTGTAACATCAACTGCCAGTCGAATCAATACATATCCGAGAATCTTACCACTAAACCCAGTTGAATTGCTGAAAGATTGAACCATGTAGTACCACTAAGCTCAGCAGACTGCATTTAACACTATATAAATACTAAAGATTGAGCAAAGAGTATTTCAGATTCGATTTCTCAATTCCATTAAAACAATTGCATACAGCAAAAGCAACATACCTGTAGTGATATGGTAGCACCCGAAGTAGCACCGATATCATACCCAAATAATAAGCCACCCAATGCAGGGAACAGAAACCTTAAATTTCACCAAAATAAAATAAAATAATATTAATCGCCACTCAATCAGTTTAGTTCAGATGTCGAGCTGGTAAAACACATTGTTTTTAGCCAAGTAAAAAAAACAAATATAAAGTTGTTAGATAATGAATCAGTGTACCACATGAAAATATGGCAGAAGTAATCAAAATACCAGTGTACGAGCCCTTCGATGCAATTCTCGACACAATTTTCATCCCAGTCATTCAGAAACAACCTCTTTGTGTTGCTAACACAAGGGAAAGGCTGCGTGCACCCAACCCCCTTACCCCTCAATTCACGGGAGTCATTGAGGCACCGGAGTAATGTTGCTGTTCGTGATGTAATCCAAATACTTGATTAACTCAGCCAACATACAATTACACAGATTATGATTAACTTAGCCAACATATCTAAACAACATTAACAGTACCCAGTATCTCAATGATTCTGCAAAATGTAGGTACCTCAACTAAAACTGCTGCTACTATATAATTGCCTCGAATGACCGTTACTTCACAATTAAAGAAGCGCCACTAGTTTTATCGAGTCATTTTACTATATTCCATCATAATCCATAACAAAAGAGAGATCATAACATAATCTCCATCATAATCCACAACTAACATACTTAAAATTCAGAAGATTAAGCTCATACCCAGTTAAAAAAACAACAATTTAGCGAGTCATTTTACTATATTCCATCATAATCGAGAACAAAAAAAACGATAATTGATAGTCCCCATCATAATCAGCAGCTACTAAGTCAAAATTAAGAAGATTAAGCTCATACCCAGTTAAGAAAACAACAATTTAGCGAGTCATTTTACTATATTCCATCATAATCCGAAACAAAAGAACGATAACTCCTAATCTAAGACTAACATACTTAAAATTAAGAAGATTGAGCTCATACCCAGCTACAAAAACAACAATTTAGCTACAAATTAATGAGAAAGATGATTTCTTTTAAAAAGAAAAAGTCAAACTTACGGCAAAATCACAGAAGACCAAGAAAAAACTTCTAATTCAGGAGTCTGTAGTTCATCAGAAACCCCATCAAAACTCTGGGCTTTAACAATTGGCAATAACAATGAAGTTTCAAGACTATAACTAGATTTATTATGCAAATCCATACTAAATTTTTTTCTACCAAAATTGGAAAAGTTAAGATTTTTTGAAAAAGGAGATAATTTAGAATTAATGTGGAGATTTAATCTAGGAATACGAGATTGAGGGATGACATAAGCAGTTGTGATTGATGCCATTTTTTAGGGACAAATGATTGAAGATCAGTGACTGTAGTGTGTGTCAGTGATGCAGATTTCTTGTGAATAAACAATGTAACTAGAGTTGGAAATCGGGTCACTCGAGTCTCGAATTAATGTGGGGACTTGAATCGTATTTCACCTTAATCATATCATAGTATACTAGTGAAAATTTAAAGGTGGAAATCGGGTCACCCGGATGGGTTATATTTTATACTAGGTGAATTAGAGCTGGTTGGATTAGTCTAGGTTCAGGTTGGTTTGAGTTTATGTCGAGTTATTGTTGGAATGTTGGGTAACAAGCGGATTAGAAGGTTCGTTTTAGGTTAGATTTTTATAGGGTTTATTTATTAAAGAGACATTTTATTTTATTTTTTACCTAAAGTGCTCTTAACACATTTGTGAGCTGAGAATTCATGTCTTTGGGTTTTGGCCTTTTGGTTGTATTTATCATCTATTATTGAATTTCTTTTGTAATCATTTTCAAGCAGGTAGCATTAACGTCATGTTCCTTTGAAATTAATTTCAGTTCTTATAACTTAAATTAAGTGAGTCCAGCTCCATCAAATTCAATTCAGATCAGTTCAGTTAAGTTAAACGTTAATGAAAGCTGATGCGTGACTTTTACATGCGTTTATTCTCTCATTTGGCACGCATTTTTAATTTTCTAAGCATTATCATGTCCATTTTGCTATTATTTCCTCTCATATTTGCTACTTTGGGTCTGTGTCTTGTCTTATGCAGATTATGAACTCATCCATGCGTGGCAAGGCCAAAACCATCGATAAATGGAGTATAAGGCCTTAATCATGACTACCCTACTAAGGTGGGTGAAAATCATTCACCCATATAAGTTTAGATGAAGAAAAATTGAAGAGAAGTTGATCGACGAATACCCTATGTAGATCAACATGACCTACACGTCGATCGACAGGGCCTTTGTATGTGGATCGATAGGACCTACACGTTGATCGACAGGGCCTTTGTATGTCGATCGATAAGATGACCTTCGACACAGGGAAGCACAAATTTGGACGTTATAATGAATGTTGATCGATGGACTATTCATGTCGATCGACGGAGCAGTACATGTCGATCGACAGGGGTTTATACGTCGATCGGCAAATTTGTTGTTGGCCGGATTTATTTCCTAATTTAGGCCAAATTATCTTTTAAATCTTTTAGTTGTTAGACTAAGTATTTAAGGCTTAAAAACATATTGTATTAGGTTATCTCTCTTTCAGTGTAAATCTCTCCTACGTTCCTTTTCTCTACAACTTTTACATCTAGAAAACTTTGCAATTGTTCCTTCCACTCTCTACAACTTGGATTATTGGTAACAGAATTAAGCTTTTGTTCATCTTTCTCTACTTCACTTATTCTCTATTTCTTCCTTATTAGTTTTATGTTTAATTTCTTCTATTATTCCTGGCCTGCATCATGAATAATTCTTCCTTAAGTATTATTATTGTTATTGTCATTGTTAAATCAATTATGCGTAGCTAGTTTCTTTGCTACGAGTTAGGGGAACCCTAGATTTCTGACGATTATTAATTAGGTTGTTAGACTGGTCAATTATATTTTGTCTATGTTGTTAATTGTAGCATTTAATCACGATTAGTCAGTTAATGCGCGTGATTGATTAATTGAACTAGTAAACTCCGACCTAAGATCGAGAGTCTTGTGAGAGTTAGACCTGCTACAAACAATAGAGCGTCCTAATAAGTTGCGAGAGCCAGTTAGAAGCATTTTAGGGCGATTAGCGATCCGAGATGATCTTTTCATTACCCCTTAGACTGATATTTGTCACCGACATGTGGCCTAGACTATGATCGTTAGCTATCTATGGTGAACCGACCGTCCAAGTTCGTTCTCCTTATATTTAGACTTATTTATACTCCCTTACTTATTTTCCTTAATTGCCATTAGTTTAGTAAAAAAATCAAACACCCCAGAACTGTTACCTAGATGGACTTTGAATTAGCAGATAGAACACTTTTTCTCTCCATATGGATACGATCTCGACTTTAATTCCCTAGCTATATTAGTTTGAGACTAGCTGATTTTTTATAGGTAGGTGATTAGTCTTTCAAAAGCAGTTAGGGCTAAAATAGAAAAATGTCAAAAAATAAACTTTCAAAAAAACAATTAAGACCTAAAATAGGGAAATATATGTGATTATGACATATTTAGGGAACTGTTAAGTGATAATATTCGTGATAGATTATTTCAGGTGATCTTAATTCATATTTAATTTTAAAAAAGAAGATTTACGTCAAGTTAATCTAAAGCAGCTTAATTACGATAAAGATTTCATATTAACTCAATTGTATTAACTACACTTATACTTTTACGACAAACTACTTTAAGGAGCCTTATTAAGGGTACGGTTGAGAATAAACATATTATAAAAGAGCTATAATATCTTTATGATTTTACGTTCATGTCTTCTAACTTGTCGAGAAGTGTTTTGATATATTTGTTTTGCTATAATATGTGTAGATTTAATTAAATTATGCACATTATGTACTTAATGTTAAGATGACAATTCAATGTTGCAAAATCGATTACGAAATGGCGTAAAATAAATAAATATAAATTAAGAGAAGAATAAAATTTGATAACCACTTGTTGTTTATTAGATCAGCGTAGCTTAATCTTCAACTCAATCAATATTACAACTTGGTTAGTTGTCGAACCTAAAAACATACAAAAATAAATTAGTGAAATCATTGTTGTCATAAGTAGTGAATTATCTACCCATATATTGTTGATACCGTACAACAAAAAGTCCGTACAAAATACATTTATAATTGATTTAAATTCGAAGACACAAAATGATATTTAGAAAGGATGAGATGGTTATTACCTTACCAATAGATCTAGTAATTATAAGGAATAAGTCGTCTTTATCTTCATTAAATAACGTTTAAACTCTCAATCAAAATCAATTCTAAAGTGACGTATAATAAAGTATAAATTAAGAGTTCGATCGATATGGGTTAAAATGAGAGTAAGAGTGACATTTATGTGTATTTTATTGTGGGAAAGAACTCAATATAGGTAAAAATGAGAGTAAAAGTGACATTTATGAAAATTAAGTGCATGAATAATTGTGAAGATGCAATTTCCTGTATTTAACTTTCAGTATGGCATAATCAATATCCACATTCACATTAATTTGTTAAGTTTTCTAATTGTACTTTTTTTTTTCCTTTAATTAGATTATTTATTATTTATTATAATTTCATGTTATATTGTCAATAATTAAATAATCATAAAAAATTGTGGATTCAAAAAATGCCTTATGGAATAAAATTTAATGGTTTATCTAGCATTTTATTTATAATTGTATAGATTCATTATTATTTATTGATTTAATCAAAATGTCATATGTTATGTTGTCAATAATTATACAATCAATAAATTAAGGTATCCTAAAAATTTCATATGGATGTGAACTCTCCAGTCCTATTTTTATTTTTAATTATATTTATTAAATCAATGTCATGTATGTAATAATAAATTGATAATTCATGTCACATTAAAATTTACCATGTCAAATTGAATTTGTCACGTCAAATTAAAATTTGCCACGCCACATTTAAGTATGTCATTTCAGTTTCCCTTTTAATTATATTATTGTATATATTATAATTATTCAAACAAAAATAAAAAATCATAAGAAAGAGCATTCTTAAACCAATAATCATCTCATCTCAAGGTAAATAAGTTAAATCGTTTTTCGATCAACTGTATTGAATCAAAATAAGTCAATGCTAATACTATTGCAAATTAAACAAGTTGATTGCCAATTAAAATAACCTCCATCCACTTAGTGTAATCAACCACGGTTATTTGTAAATTGCCAAGATTCAAGAAGTTTGAACCGTGCAAGATTATCGGGCCGAAAGTCTGTTTTGGACATGCAAGATGCAGTCTTTTGAGGTGGGGTTGATCGAAGAGGGAGTCGGGATATGAGGGAATGAAAATTTTGTCCTCGAGAAGATTCCGATCACTCCCCTTAATTGTCAATGTTGTTATCCTCCTAAATCTGCAAAAATCAACCCATTTTCCCAACTTGTTTTTGTCTCTGATTGCCCTACTTAATGAGACATTCATTTCTTTGATTACTCCTTCCAGTTGTGGACTTAACCCATCAAATTTTGAAATACATGCATCATCAACATTAATGATAGTTAAGTGTTTATATAAACCTTTGTAATTATGAGAAGTACTACAAAATAATATTGCTGCTTTAATTGGGATGTATTCTAATAATTTAATGATAACATCATGGGAAATTTGGTTTATAATAGCCATAGAGGGTTTTTTTTGGTGTTTTAATTGAGGGTTTTGTAAAACTTGAAGATGAAAAGAAAAAAAAAATGAAGATGAAGAGGAAAAGAAAAACGAAAAACGAAAAAAACAGAGGATGAAGAAAAAAATTTTACAGATGGAGAAGGAGGCTAGGTTGAAGATGATGAACAGACCGTTGCTTTTTTGAATTTTTTGGCTTTTTTCCTTTTTTTAATTTTTTTTTTCTTTTGTGATTAAACCAAGTCAACGGTTCTATTTATAATGTTAGATGAGATTGTTATTTCTAATGATTGTTTATATTTATTTTTTTTTAGTGTGTGTTCCGACTTGGTACTAAATATTTACCGTGATTAAGTTAGATTGACTGTCGTAAAACTGTTTTTTGAAATTAAATATGAATTAAGATTACCTGAAATAATCTATCGAATATTATCACTTAACATTTTCCTAAATATATCATAATCGCATATAGAGTGAGGTTCAGGTAAGTTGTCGATTTTTTTTTTTTTTTGAATTAAACCCGAAAAGGTTTAAGTATTAATATTAATCAAATCTGCATGAACAACATTAGCAATAACTGAGGGAAGGAACTCCTCCCATATATGTGTGCTTAATGACCATGGTCTAAAATGAGCAAGCTCATGTGCTACCTTATTAGAACTTCTACGCACCCAAGAGAAAGACACATTGTGAAATTGATTACAAATACTATAAAAGTCATCGTAAATTAAAAATAAGCTACTACGTCCCTTCCGCCGCTGTTGTAAGTCAGATATAACATTCGAACAATCGCTTTCCAAGATGACTCTAGAGGTGTTATGCCTCCGTGCTTCCTTAAGACCTTGCAAGACCGCTTCCGCTTCTTCTTCCCCAGGCTCCATCCAACCCGACCCCTGCGTTGTCACGCCCCAAGCCACCTCACCCCTATCATTCCTGCACACTGCCCCCATCCCTACCCATATTCCCTCCAATACCGTCGCATCAACATTCATCTTCATCACCCGGTCTACGGTTTCCGTCAACCACATACCTCCCCTTCCCTTCTAAGCACACCAACACCTACATCCACCACCCCTATATTCTGCATCTCCCATAACAAATCACGCACCCTTCGAACAACCAAATCTGCCCTCCATTTACCATCCTCAAATATAGCCTTATTCCGTCTCTCCCAGATAGCCCAACAAACCGTCATGAACACACCTCATTCTTGTGTCCCAACCTCTTTCAATACCACTTCCACCCAATCCCTCACTTTCACAGACCCATACGACGATGGCACCTCAATGTCCAGCCCATCCCAGACTCCACCTACCCAGTCGCACCCCCGGACTACATGTAGGCACATCTCTCCACTTTCCCCACAACGAGGACAATTATCTTCAAATGACGCCACACGGTTCGAAATATTGCCCCTTGTAGCTAAAGCATCATTACAAAGTTGCCAGAAAAAGACCTTTAATCCTAGGCAAAACGTTAACCTTCTAAATCTTATTCCAGAGCCAACTATCAACACCATCACTCGTTGATCCCTCCAGTTCCCCAGCCATCCTAACCAATAATCTATTAGTCGATCTAACAAAATATAAGCCATCTCTCTCACCAATCCAATATTATTCATCATTAGATGGAAACTCATAAAGTCGCATATTAAGGATCTGTTCCCTCTCAAATGGAAGGAAAAGTGCCTCAACCAAATCAACATTCCAACCTCGGTTGTCCTCCAACAAAAGCTCCACTACTCGCATATCCGGATTTGCCATACCCCTGAGCGAAATAATCTTCCCCGTCTGCGACCCGCCAACCCACGGGTCCCGCCAAACCACCGTCGTCAACCCATCACCCACTCTCCTCCGCAATCCTAGATACAAAGTAGACATCGCTTCCCAAATACTTCTCCAAGAATAACTCGAGTTATTACCAATACTAGCTTCTAAAAACGTAGTGGAGGGGAAATATTTACCTTTTAGTAACTGGGTCATCAAGCTTTTTCGTCATCAGTAAGCAACCGCCAGGCCTGCTTTCCCAACATAGCACTATTAAACTTCTCAAAATCCCTAAACCCGAGACCTCCATGGCACTTCGGTTGACAGAGCTTCTTCCAAGCAATCCAAGGAATTTTCCGTCTCCCATTTTCCACACCCCACCAAAATCAAGAAACCAGCGATCTTATCTCGTCACAAAAGTTAGCAGGAAGTCTGAAAACACTCATCGTATAAGTAGGTATAGCTTGGGCCACAACCTTTATAAGCACCTCCTTACCCGCCTTACTGAGTAACGAACCCCGCCAACCCTGTAACTTTTTGCTCAACTTGTCACGAACAAGAGCCGTAAGTCCTCTCATAGACCGCCCTATCAATGTCGGTAACCCCAAATATTTCTCCTGAACCTCCACCTGAACCACACCTAGTACCGCACCCACCTGCTGCCGCCTAATCAAAGTCATACCACGACTAAAGGAAGCCGTTGTCTTAGTCAAATTCACCATCTGCCCCGACACTTGTTGATATCAACCAAGAATTCGCATCACCTTCGTAGCTTCGGTCTCCTTAGCTTTGACAAAAATAATACTGTCATCTGCAAAAAGTAGGTGAGACACACTTGGAGCAGTAGGTGCAATTTTAATACCATGAATAACACCCATCTCAACCGATCTCCTCAACATTCCTGACAACACTTCCGCACATAAAATAAATAAATACGGCGACAATGGATCACTCTGTCTTAACCCTCTAGACGGAACAAAAACAGGCGACCTCACCCAATTTACCTGAACCGAATAGCGAACCGTCTTGACACACCTCATAACCGCGTCAATCCAACGACTATGAAAGCCCATCCAGACCAAAACAGCCTCCAAAAAATTCCCCTTTACACGGTCATAAGCTTTAGCCATATCAAGTTTAAGAGCCATATGACCCCATTACTCCGCGTATTCTTCATATAATGAAAAAGTTCAAAAGCCATCAGTATATTATCATTGATAAGCCTTCCAGGGGTGAAAGCACTCTGATTCTCGGACACAATATGCCTCAAAAACTTCTTCAACCGGTTAGCTAGAACTTTGGAAATCAACTTATAAACCACGTTATATAGACTAATAGGTCTAAAGTCAGACATCTTATCAGGTGCCTTTTTCTTAGGGATTAAAACAATATTAGTCTCATTTAAACTATGAGGGAGTGAAGCCCCATTAAGAACATTCAAAACTAACCGGATCACAAAAGGACCAACAATATGCCAGTAAGTTTGATAGAACAGTCCATTCATGCAATCCGGTCCAGGTGCCTTAAGCGGATACATTTGATGTAAAGCCAAGGCCACCTTATCCCCCGTATAGGATTCAGCAAGACCCTCATTCATCTCAACACTAACCCTGTCTTCCACCACCCATAAAACGTCATCAAATCCTGCAGGGTGATCTGTGTGGAACAGACCACCAAAATACTTCATCGCACAATCCGTCACGGCCTCAGTCCCTTCAAACACCCGTTCCTGCTCATTTGTTAGGTAAGTTGTCAATTTTGATTGAGTTCCTAAGTTCTATTCTCAGTCAATCATTTTTTAATATAATTTTACTACTTTATAAGTGTAAATTTAGCTCACTGAATAGTCAAGAGCGTAACAAGTCAATGCCCTTAGTAGTTTATCAAAAACACTAGTAAATTAGAGCCAGTCAAATAACAATAGCAGCTTAACAAAAATTAAAACAATACATGAGCAAAAGAGGTACAAACATATAACAAGTATTTATCCGAGCCTCTAAATTGATCCAAACTAGCTAATAAGTCACGATGCGGGTCTTTAAAAGATAAGTAATCGAAAGGCAAGATCAAATATGAGAAGGATAAAATACAAGGAGCTCTTACCCTTTGTATCACCTTTACATAAGTCGTCTGCGATTCCTTGTTTTGAGGTAAAACATCAAGGAGATTATCATGTTTTAATTTTCTCTGTTGAATGTTTATACTCATCTCTTCACTCTTTACAAGTTCAACCGCAGGTTCTCTAAAAGGTAAGGTATCTACCGTTTTATAGAGCTTTAAAAGATCATCTCCAACACCACTAAGAATCTCAACTTCTTCCTCATTGGCTTCACTCACCTCAATCAAAACCTCTTCATATGAATCCTCCTCAATAATATTCAATAGATCCCCCAATTTGGAATCTTCACTCAAAACACTATGAATCGATGAATCATTCTCCACATGTGGCATCTCACTAATAGCGCTAGACGGGTCAAATGACATAGAAATAGAGGGAGAGGATGATGAATGTGTGAAATTATAATCATCCTCCTCATCATTATCTCATTCCAAAAACCGTCATCATCACTATCAAAATCACACTCTTTATAAGAGTGGCTCACATCAGGTTCAAGGGAAGGGGGGTCATGAAACTTGTCAGCATGCTCAGCTTGGCACTTAATATAATAAGAATCAAGTTCTTCTTGTGTCACACGCTAGGGCTGTTCAACCTTGCGGGTCGGCCGGGTTAGGGACGGGCTGGGTTGGGGTGGAGGGACCTGGACACGGCCCGGATATGGGGCGGGCCGGGCCGGGTTAGGGGCGGGTCGGGTCAGGGTCAGAACGGGTCGGGTCGTGGAAAATGGGATCCGGACCCGGCCCGGGGTTGGGGATTGGTCGGGACGGGTTGGAGCGGTCGAGTCGGGTCGGGTTAATTGTGACCCGTGAGACGGGTCGGGCCGGGCTTGCCCGAACTTTTGAACAACCCTATCACATGCATATCAAAGTGATTAGTCACTTGTTCAACTTGGTCCTCTAAATCTTGACTAACTAGGTTAGTCTCACATGGGGAGGATGGAACATTAGCACGAGAAGAACTCACATCAGCCATATAAGCCCGTATCAAATCCTCGGTAGACAAAGATGAGTTATCATAACCATTCAAAGCATCAAAATAAAGGGGTTGGGATTGTATATGGAGTGAATTGTATCACTCCCATTCTTCAGTGTCGTGAGCCAATTCAAATATTGACAAAGTTCCCACTTTTCCTCATAATTCAACCCATTAATGAAATTTCCCC
The DNA here is from genome assembly GCA_028566215.1 of Silene coronaria. Classification (NCBI taxonomy): domain Eukaryota; kingdom Viridiplantae; phylum Streptophyta; class Magnoliopsida; order Caryophyllales; family Caryophyllaceae; genus Silene; species Silene coronaria. Next base: position 3,033 of record JAOWBH010074387.1, on the reverse strand, counting down.
TACTTAAAAAATGAACATGCCTCATAGTGCCATTATTTAACTCATTATAAACTATATGATAGAGTTCTAAAGTTTGATACGGGTAACGACATCTAGAGACAAACTCACTTTATCTATTAAAGTACTTGTAAAACAGTTCGTTCTTAAATTGAGGAAAATTTAATCTAGCAACCATTTAAACAACACACACTAAATATAAGTTAAGACTAACTAAGCTAAACAAACAAACTAATTAAGACTCTATACTACAAAACACAAAAATCGGCTATTGCCTTCCCCGACAACGACGCCAAAATTTGGTGAGCCGAAGTCGTATGCTCCCAAAAATAAGTAATAAAGTCCTATTACCTTTAACAATATAGTAGAGGTAAGTCGAGTGCCGAACCACAGAGAAGACGATGTAAACAAGTGTGTTAGTAATAAAGAGTACAAGAGAATTATGGAAATATGAATTTCCTTCTTCAAGCGTCTAGATTTAATCCAATAAAGGCATTAACAATTAAAGGAAGCAATAAAGTTTGTATATTATTATTATTTTATTATCATTTTTTTTTAAAGGGGGCAAATTTTATTACGATGGTATCAAAATTTACAAGAAATTAGTGGGCAGCCGAGATACTATCTGGGCGCCCACTCCCTTAGCTACAAGAAATTTTATTATTATTATTATTATTATTATTATTATTATTATTATTGCCTGATGTAATTAATTATTATTAAAATTAGAATTTTATGCCTGACGTAATTAATTAAAATGAGAGTTTAAAATTACAGTATTTCTTGTTGATTGCAATTTGGAAAATAGTTGTTGAGTTCAATCATGCATGTTCAATTGTTCATGTTGCAAAACGTTAATTCTAATTCTATTCTATTTAATATAAAAAGTTAAACACAAACAATTTAATTATATAATCACTTCATTGTGCTAATCTAGCTGGCCAATTCAGGAATGTTTTTTATGAAAAGTTTATGATATAAAAAAAAAATGATTATGATATAAGCAACCTATTTAAATATATCAATCAATAATTTTGTTAGAATAGTCGATCATCAAAATAATAACGGAAAATGCACATGGTACCATCAAGGTTTCACATTTTACTCAAATTTTCGATCCGGAAAAAGTTAAGAGGTCATAACTCGTGTTTACAAGTTCAGAAAATTACGATTTTTTTTTTTCAAATTGATCATCTTTCCGAGAACTACGACTTGAAAAAAAAAATTGTCGAGTTTCGTGACTAAGAGATACGGTCACTCAAAGTTTATTCGTTCAAAAAAATTTTGACATAAAAAATCTTCTAGTTACGGGATCCAAATACGACAATTTTTTTTTTCAAATCATAGTTCTCGGAAAGATGACTGATTCGAAAAAAAAATTATTACTTTTTGAAACTCGCAAACACGAGTTATGGGCTCTTAAACTTTTCCGAAACAAAATTGGGCATTTCAGGCAAAATGTCAAACCTCAAGGGCACCACGTGCATTATCGTAATATTATAGTTTTGCAATCGGGCTTATTATTATTGGGTTGATCTTATTATTCTTATTACTCGGCCTATTTCTGATGATTGAAAATTAATTATTTTGGACGATATTATTTGTTAAATCAACTATGTAATTATAAACTGAATCAAATTCGTTGAGTATTTAGTTTTTTAAATTTTATTCTAACAACCTGACATTCTATAATGAAAATCAACATACTTTTATAACTTTGTTATTGTCATTAATATTGTAAATCGAGATGGAAGAAATTCGGGAAATACTGTTGTTGTATTATTGATTCGTGACCTTACAATTATAATCGTACCGCTTATATAGTACTCTTAATGACATAATATAAGATCATAAGATCTCCTAATAATGGTAACGATAATAATATGAAATATTCCAAATATCGATATTATTGTGATTACGATATACATTACGATATTGTAATCTACTCTAACAGTCATAAAACATCAAATTACTGATACAAAATTTTATACTGTATTAAATAAGCACAAATATCACTATATACGCACACTATTAGACGATCATGTAGAAGAATTCACGTTGAGTGTCATATTAAGCCGGAAAGAACAGGGCCATAGGCAAGCACTCAAGCAAGTGCGGACTTGGGCCTGGCTAGGACAAAACGGTTTCACAAATTGTTGTGTAAGACGATTTTATGTAAAACTAGGTCAATGGTATTTGGGCCAACAAAATTACTTATAAAACCATAGAATAATATTTTTATTTTAATATTATAATGTTTTAAATTGTTAACTTAAATATTTGAATGCGTCAATTTTCATTATAAGATATAACGTCATCAAAGTAAAATCAAAATTTTAATATATTAATGACTTCTTTTTGGGCTATTCTCCTATTGGGTCAGCCTTATGCTATAGGACGGTCCTATAGAAGAATTGCTGAAACGGTTTATATGGGTTGGATGGGATAGGTTGGGCCAAATGTGAAACGTGTAAGCCTATTCAACAAGCCCAAACTTGGCCCTTTATGGGCTAAAAAAGGTCTTTTGGGCCACAATTTATCTCTTACCCATGGATTTACAATTTAATCTGAATCATATTCAACCCGACCCGTTTAACAAGTATAATTGCACATGATTTTCTATTTTTTAATTAGTCCGTATAAAAGAGCCACTTTATAAGTTTCACTCAGTTTAACTCTTTTTAACCGAAAAGAACGGGCTCTTACCCATGGGTACGTAATTTAATTCGAATCATATTCAACCCGACCCATATGACCCGTTTGACAAGTATAGCTCCACGTGATTTTCTATTTTTTTAGCCATAAGTTTTTCTTGTGACGGTCAAGTTTGTGACGGGTCAAATATGATCCACTTGAGTAGATAATACAAACATAAAGCGTTGAGCGAGTCACAAATGTTTGTGTTTGCTTTTTATCTACTTATGTGGGTTTTATTAGAGCTGACAAAAAATGACACGATACGAAAACACGACACGAACCCGACACGAAATTAACGGGTTTGGGTTGAGACTTAATGACCCATTTATGTAAGTGGGT
>JAOWBH010074276.1:0-14815 GCA_028566215.1 Silene coronaria | reverse complement strand
TCTAGGGTAGGACCAACCTATCTCATCCTTTCGAATGAGGGAGGTAAGTTGAAGCCACCGGCTTTCAAACCACCTCGAGAAAGTTGAACACGAATGTCCAATAGAAGCCATAAAGTCCGCAACTTTATTAGCTTCACGTAAGCTCTCGCTTTAAAAGAAGGTATTGTAGCAGCTAAATCCTTAACTTCATACCAACTCCTTCAATAAAATAGGGGTTTTCTACTTCTTGAATAAAACAAAAAAAACTAATCTATTAATTAGCAAAGAAATGAGTCGGGTAATCCACAAATTAACAAAGAGTTATGATGATGGTGTTAACTGTTAAAGATGATGAAGATTGTCAAATTGTTGGGTACGTTGGATGGTAAGGTTTTTAAAAGGCATGACCCCTTTTTCATTTTCGGGAAATCTGTAAAATATGATGGGAGGAAAAAAAATTGCAGGGAAAAAAAAGGTTGAAGAAGAAAGAAGGTGAATAAAAGAAGAAAAAAGAAGGTAAGTAAAATAAGAAGAAAGGTAACCTGCTAATATAAAGGGCTAACCTATTATAACCGGTAAACATAAGTGTTGGACTAAAATAAGTTAAATGATATGAAAGATTAGATTAATATGAGATAATTAATAGGTTAGATTAAATGAGGAAGATGCGGCTTAGTTTGGATTATTGTTGTTAAATAACCCTAAAATAAAATGTATGAACAATAAATAATCTCCTTCGACATCGTCCGTTGCCTCTATCGCTCTAGTACTTTTCTTAACCGGTTTCTGTTTCGCTGCTTGTTTGGTCACCAACTAATTATGTTTCGTTTTACTGGAGATTTGTACGAAGGAGAGAGAGGAGAGATTTTGAGAGGTTTTGTGATTATAAAAGATTTTGAGATTTGAGATTATGAAAGATGAGAGAGGCGAATAAATTTTGAAAAGATGAGAGAGACGTAAGATGAAAGTGGTGTTAAAAAGTGTGACATTAGGAAGAGAAGGTTTTTAATTGTTTTTTATTACTAAATTGTCAAATCATGCATTTGGGTGGAATATTAAAGGCTTGAAATCTGGACGGTTTTACTATCATTTGTCACCTAAATTGTACTATTCGCGATCCGTCACAAGCTTGTAGCAAGACGGATTGTTAAAAATTTGACCAAGGTGAAGTGTAATACGAAAGATGACATCGTGTCTAATAAACGAATGATTAAAATGGATGAGTAGTCTACTGATAATAACCCAGAAACAACAACATACAATCCTCACCTTTGATTTGACTCTTACCATCTTTCTTTTCCTTTCCTCCAAATCTTTCAACTTACCCCTTCTTTCTTTGTCCTCCATTTTCCCTCTTCTTAAGGTAATCCCAACTTTACCCTTTTTGTTTTTTTTCATCTTCTTTCTGTTTCTTCTAATCTTACTTCCCTGTTTTGTTTTTTAGTTTTTGTTATTTTGTTTGCTGATCTGCTTAACTTAGCTCTAATCAAGAATTAATCTTTGTTCATTTTTAATTTTGTTTGTAGCTTTGATACTTGGATGCACAGTTGTTAGCTAATTTTGGCTGTTCTTTAGTGTGCAAATGTTTGAGTTTTTAGTTTAGTTTTAGTTTAAATTTGATGGGGTAGTGGTAATTTTTTGTGGGTTTGTGTTAAATAATCATGAAAGCTGCTATCTTTGTTGAATCTGGAGCAATTTTGTGGGTTTTGGTCACCAATCATTTTAGCTGATATCTTTGCTGAAGGTACTTCAGTCATCCCACATTATTTTTCTCCAATTCACTTTGATTAGAAACGGTGTCGATTGTAGCAGTTTTGTTCTCATGATGTACTTCAGCTGCAATTTGTTTAAATGAATAGGAAAATAGTGGGATGAAGATAGTAGAAATCGGTTCTCTCTGCTGGTATGTCATCTGTGGATGGATTTTTCGAAAACTGTATATATTATGGAACATAACTGTAGAATCTGTGTGTTAATTTCATTTGCCTTTTGCTCGAGGAAAGCTAGCTTAGTTAGATACTTAGTTTTCTTTGTAGCTTTTTAGTTTTCTTTGTAGCTTTGGCACTTTGCTTACTAAGGTAGCTTCGGGCCTTTGACTTGATGTAAATGTTGTGGACTTCGTGCTTGGGGAAAAATCAGATTTGGCTGGAAATAGTGTTCAGGTTTATATCGTATAACTGTTGGCTCAGTGCAATAGTTGTGGACTTCTTATTTGGTAGTTTGTGGGAGCGGGAATGATTTAGCTTTATGTGTGATTGATTAAGGTCTATGTTTCATAGTTTGTTAACAGTGATTATGATTGTGATAGCGTAGTCTTCTGACATTGATGATGCAAAATATAAATGTCTATCTGTAAATTTTGCGATTAACTACATTTGGTAATTGAGTTCAGCTAGAGATGAACTAGAGTTTTTTCATTGATGTTTAATTATTCTATGGTCAACTTCATTGCAACCACATGGTTGCATATGAACATAGTTACTTAAAAGAAATCAAGGGATCATTCTTTGTGTTCTACTTTTTGCCCTAGACAAAGGAAAGTGATATGGTGGTTTACTGGTGCACACTTTACTTGATTTCTCAGTAAAGCTGGATTCAAATTTCTTCCTAATAATTTATAAAGGAATATTTTTCCAGTTTAACTCCCATACTCTTATACCACTCCCCCTCCCCCTTCCAAATGCAAAAGCATCCCATTCCCTTCTCTCCATACTTCTGTGAAGTTTCTTACTTATTGGAGTGTAAAAGCAAGTTAGACGATCATCTGCTATATATATATCGGTTGATAAAGCATGCTTTACTGTCTACAACTTGTTTTACTCCTGTGTACAATATGCCCCAAAGGGGTTTGAAATCAGCTTCTTATGTCCTCAGTGTAAACAAGACCATTATCCTTTTGCTTGTCCCTAGTGTTAGGCATTACTCATCCTTTGCCAGTAACCAGGAGTTGGATCAGCAGTTAACTTGAAGAATGCACATCCACTTGTTATTTGCATATCTATAAGTACTCTCAAATCCTTTGCCTTTCACGAAATTAACTTGGACCCCAAATTTCTGAGTGTTGAGCTATCTTACACCTATTTATCTTGATGAACATTTCAGTCATTTTGAATTCTTCTCGATTGCTGGAAATCGTAAATTTGCCCCGGTGATTAAGACTAGGTGGTTAGTCATTTGCAGATATTATCTCTGTAAACCCTAATATTGATATCTTCTTGTCTTGTGAATGTTGATGGAGCAATGAAAGAAATCATCAATCTAGGTTGCTTTTTGGTTGAAGTTTTAGGCATATTGGGTTACAATTTTGAGTAGTCATGGAGAAATATAGAGTCTAACACGTGACACCTACTTCTGAAGTCCTTGCTGTAGAAGATCTGGAGTTTTTGTGAGTTTGTACTTCGTCCTCCAGATGCTGTTTTGAGTATCTTAGGATAAATAGCCTATACAGAGCATATCTTATTCCTTTTCCGAGATATTTCGTCAGTTTTAGATGCCAGTTTCCCTACTTTTGATATGTTTGAAAGATCGTACCTTAGTTGACATTTACACCAAGTGGCACGGAAGTACCAAACATAATTTTTTTGCCTAAAGATACCCAGAAATTTCAATTTGTTTGTTGGGAAATACCAAATGATAACTTCATATAAAAGAAGTCAAAGTTTCTGTCTTGATTTCAGCACTTAGCGGAGCATGCACTATTCTTCTTATTTACCTTTTCCCGGTTATTTCCCTCCCTCTCCCAACAACCTTACTACTCCTAATTACGGAAAAGCCACTGCTCTCAAGTAAGTTGAAGAGAAGAGGAGCTACATCTAACACGAGTTAATCCAAAATATAGCCAAGCTGGTTGGAGGGCTGTGTTAACCCAAATATATCTGTGTTGCTAACCAGTGGTGGATCTTGAATGTTATTCTTAGGGGAGGCAGGTCTATATACCGAAGATTTGTTATATGTATCATTTGATGTGTGGGTAATTTACTATAGATTATTTTCCCACGACAAAGACATGGTTTCATTTCTGCTTCTGCAACAGAAATGTAGGAAGTACATGTAACTTTTGAAGTCGAGAAATATATTTGCGAAAGACTATGTACCACTGATTTACGAAAAAGTAGTACTAAGTTTAAGTTTGATCAGATAACTTAGAAGAAAAGTAAAAGGGTGAAATTAGAGAAACAATACTCTGTAGGATCATAGTTTTCTAACATATAGTATGATCATAGTCCAAACAAAAAAATGCAAACAACACAGGAAAAATAAAATACTCCGTATGTAACAAGCTATAGACTTATACAAAGTAATGGAGTATATGTTTAGGCTTTCCAGGGGAAAACAAAAGGTTCGAAAGCACAATGCTAAAATCGTAAATTATAGAATAAGACGGTCTTACATTGTGAGACGGTCCTTTTGCATAAGAAAACCATTCATTGCTATAAATAAATGAATGTTTCTGAAAATGTCTCACACAATAATTACCAACCTACTATAATCAGTCAATCAAGTAGGTGTAGGCCTGTAGGGTTAGCTAATTACATAGCAATGAAATAGTTGATTGTCATTCACGTGGGCTTGAGTACGTGGGGTTATAATTTTTACTAGCCGTAAAGCAGCTCTATAGTGAAGAGGACCAATCACTTATGAAAAAAGGCCAATAGAGATAGCGTTATATTTCGACCCAAGGTCTAGGGTGGGCTGGTCCAGTCCCAAATACATGAAGATCCGTCGTTGTTGGTAACACACGGGTAAGAGCGTAAGATTCTGTACATCCGATCCCCTGACTTGCACTTTGTCGGAGCCCTTGACACACTGAGTAATGTTGGTGTTTGATTACTTTTGTTATTGTGAATTTTTTTTCTCTAACTACTCACTAAAGTATCACTTGTTGTCTTTGTTAATAGTCTGGAAATCTGCAATGGAACTGAAGACCGTGAAAGACGCCTTTGATCATGTCACCAAGAAGCAAAAACTTTGTTCTTCCAAATGCCATGAAGCAATTGAACGAATAAGTGAGGAAATCGATCAAGCTATAATGAAATTGCAGTCGGTTGATGCAAGCACCTCATACCCAGATCATCAGGCCTTTCTTATTGATCTCAAGAGCAAGATAAAAGAGATTGCTCCACTCAGCCAAGTAGAATCCAGTCAAAAGGAGCTTAACACATCATTAAGCAAGTACCCTAAGCAACTTGAAAAGGCTTTCAACTCAGATATCTCGAAAGCTTACAGAAACGTCGAATTTGATGGGGACACAATTAATCATATTATAGCCAGCCATTTATACAGAGAAGGCCTATTTGAGGCTGGAGATCTGTTTGCAAATGAGGCCGGAGAGCAAGACTCTAGTGCCATGAAATCTCCTTTCATCGAGATGTACCACATACTACAAGCCTTGAAGTCCCATAACTTGGAACCCGCTCTAACGTGGGTCACCTCTAAACGCGAGAAACTGAGCCAAAGTGGGTCCGATCTAGAGCTAAAGGTTCACCGGTTACGATTTGTAGAAATTTTGCAGAACGGGGATAGATCTGAAGCCCTGACTTATGCAAGAACCCATCTCTCCCCTTTTCATTCTAGTCATATGGATGAAATCCAAAAACTAATGATGTGCCTCCTATGGGCCGGTAAACTCGATTCTTCCCCTTATGCTGATTTGCTCTCTCCGGTAAACTGGGAAAATTTGGCCGAGGAGTTTACCCGACAATTCTGCAATTTACTGGGGCAATCTTATGAGAGTCCTTTAAGTGTGACTATATCAGCTGGGATTCAAGGGCTACCTACCCTTCTTAAGCTGATGAATGTGATGACAGGTAGAAAACAAGAGTGGCAATCTATGAAGCAGCTTCCAATTCCGGTCGATTTGGACAAGGAATTTCAGTTCCACACAATTTTCGTATGCCCGGTAAGTCGCGATCAAGCGACTGAAGAAAATCCACCAATGCTAATGTCATGTGGGCACGTCCTGTGTAAGGTATCGATAATGAAACTCTCGAAGAGCAGTACAAAGTCTTTCAAGTGCCCTTACTGCCCAACTAGTGTTGATGCCTCTCTCTGTAAACAGTTGTTTTTCTGATGTTGGATGAAAATCATTTGTACTATTAGTCTTTCAATTTCTTTGTTTTCTTTCTCTTGTGTTCCACTTGAACATAAAAATGTTAGTTCTGTACTGTAGTTTCTTTCATTGTGCAGGTTTATTAATGGTGTTCTCGCTACTCTTCTTATAGAGTCTCAGATGTTAAATGTTATGCTCATGGAGTCCTCAATTGTGTATATATATGTATTCTTGTTGTAATTGTTATATGACAGTGTCAAAAAGTTAGCTATTTCGGGTATCCCAAGTGAATGCGTGCGTATTCTTTTATATCGAGTCTTGTATAGACCATCTCATCTATGAGATCAATCCAAATTGCGATGTATTCCCCATGATACTAATCCCTACACTTATAAAAGAGAAAACCCCTTTGGCACTGTAGCCATGAATAGTGCCAACCCAAGTCCAATCTCCACCGTCAGATTTCCCCTTTAGATCTCGGCCTTCAATTTCTCTTTCACTTACAGCCACAACTTTACCTCCTTTGTATCCCTCCTCAGTCTTCGTCCACTCATTCCCTTATTCCCTTATTCCCTCGTCACTCCTCAGTAACATCGACAATCAAAAATCGAAAATCAATGGTATTTTCTCCTTTTCATATGCGATGTTCTTTATTCAGTTTGATTCCGTTGGTGGTTAGGTTATTATGCCGATTTTTTGTTTTTTAAATTCATTTTCGTTGTTTACTACTTTCCCTAATTGCGATTTTGAATTCCTTTTTCATTGTGTTGGGCTATTATAATGATTCCTCAAAATAGTTGTTCTTAATACTGATTATGAAATTTGTTTTCGTAGTTTCCTTCACAGTGAGATCGACTCAAATGAGATCTCAGTTGGTAATCAGCGTCGTCAACTGCGACATTGGGCCCGGTCAGGTATCATCTTATTAACCAACCCGTTCTTATACTTCTATCTTCTGTCTCTAAGGCATCGCTTTACGTTTGTTTGCCTCATTTACTGTTATCGTTTCAGTTGTATTGTTTTTTAGGGTTCATCTTATACTAATCATAATGTTGTTCATGATTTTTAATCCTTTTTTGTGTATATCAGGTATATTGCAAAATCACATTGGTCTTCACTTCTTCATTTTTCCTCTTTATTTATATAATAGGTATATATTGCTCTTTGTATAATTTATTTTTTAGTTCTTAGTTGGGTCGTTACTGTTTTAACGGTCTTTTTATTATGCTTGGATTGCTTGCGACCCTGCAGTTAGAATTTTAATCCCCACCAGCTTCGTTTTTTTTTTACTAGCACAACAACAGGATGATCATTTGATTCCGTCGCGGCTGTTACTTTACATTCATATTGGTGCACCTATCGCGCGGTCCCTGAATTGCTATGACCACCCCAATTTTAGTCGTTTAACTCATCGATCTCTCCAGCTTCCCCAAGAAAGCTAGAAACTTTAATGAGCATCTCTCAAAGCCTCAGAGGTATAATCTTGATGTAAAACTCGAACACTTTTTATGTTTGTTTTCGATAAGTAAAATAGCAGCGGAATTTAAAGAACCTTTTTTTATTTTTTTATTTTTTTTATTTTGAAGTATAAGATGCACGAAAAATAAAGGATATGATGTGAACAACTCTCCTCCCTCGCAAGGAACTCGAAACTGATCACAACTAGCACCCACCCTCGCAAGGATGAATGTGTATTATTTCACTCTCGCAAGAACGAAACAATGATCTTAAAACTCGCAAGTAATAAGACTAACAAGAAACTCTTGTATTAATTCTCAAACACACTCTATATTAAAACTGAATACAATGCCCTCTATTTATAGTAGATTAGGCCACCTAAAAGTTCTCATAAACTAACTAGGAAAGACAACCAAAAAAATCAGCTCCTTTATGATTAGGAAACCGATTCTACATGGCATAATTGCCTTATTCTTACCTTGCTAAGATTAGGAAAGAAAACAATAAACTGCCTTAAACTTTATTAACTAGAATAAGGAAAACTGGAATTAGGAAAGTTTAATGTGCATACTATTCCACACGTTTCATTTTGGAAACCGTGTCATGCCATCTTCATTTCGTTGTTGTCTTGTTTCCATGTTATCATTTTCCCTTGACTCGAGATCATTTTAACACTTCAAAATATTTGGCATACATTTTGACTTTATTTCCATTATACTCTAATGCTCCCGCATCAACTTCACTTTTATACTTCATTAAATAGACATAACCATATCTATTTAAGTCATTAGTGAAAGTTATGAAGTAGTCATAGTTGCCTCTTGCAGTGATTGTCATTGGACCACATACATCCATATGTACGAGACTCAATAATTCACTTGCTCGAGTTCCTTTTCCAGAAAAAGGTGCACGAGTCATCTTGCCAAGAAGGCAAGAATTGCATTTACCATATGATTCGAAATTAAATGGTTTATTTATACTAGTCGATACTAGTCTTTTAATGCGATTCTCGTTTATAAGTCTTAATCAACAATGCCATAGATAAGAAAGATCTGAATCACCTGTTTTGAGTCATTTATTTTCTACATGATAATTATTATTAGAAGGGTCAAGAATATAAATACCATTAATGGAAATAGCCTAGCTATAAACCATATCATTACGTGAAAAATTACAACTTTTGTTTTTAAACACAAAATGAAAACCTTATGTGTCTAACACAGAAATTGATATTATATTTTTAGACAAAGTTGGTACATAATAACAATTATTAAGATACAACCCAAAACCCGAAGCTAAGCAAAGTACATATGTCTTTGTGGAGATGGTAACTACTCTAGTTCCGTTCCCATTCGAATGTCAATATCACTCTTGGCTAGCTTTCTTTCGCCTTTCAGACCCTGTAAATGATTACATAGATGAGAACCACAACCAGTATCTAATACCCAAGTTGTATTAGAAGCGTTATTAACATTTATCATGTAAATTTCGGATGGAAAATTACCTGACGTCACATGTCCGGCCGTAACATCATCCAAATACTTGGGACAATTACGTTTCCATTGTCCTTTACTGTTACAATAGAAGCACCGTTGCTCGGAAACTGCACCTTTCTTAGGTTTAGGAGTGTTATTCATAATAGCCTTTCCCTTGCCTTTGACTTGTGCAAGCTTCTTACCCTTGCCAAGACTCTTCTTGAACTTTCCCTTCCCCATTACATTAATAGCAATAATATCTTTCCTTGTGCTCCCACTCGTTCCCATATTCTTCTCTGCTTGAACAAGCAGAGAATGGAGCTCATGAAGACTCTTCTTCATGTTAGCCATGTTATAGTTTACCCTAAATTGAGTAAACCCCTTGACTTGTGAGAGGGAGTGGAGCACTCGGTCAACCGCGAGCTCTTCAGGGATCTTACATCCAAGCCCATCTAGAATTTCCACGTACTCAACCATTTTAAGTACGTGAGAACTCACAGATTGTCCCTCCTTGAGATTAGCCTCAAAGAAGTGGACGGCGGCGTCATATTGAAGTATCCTCGGGGTTTGCAAAAACATAGTCGAAAGCCTCGAGTATATTTCATGAGCATTGTGAAATTTAATACATTGCCACTGTAAAGAGGATTTCATTGCAAAGATTAAGATGTTCTTAACCGCACTAGATTCCTTTTGATAGTCATCATATGCCTCCCTCGCAGCGGTGGAACCTCTTGCATTTGGTGTAGGGGGAGAGGGATCGGTAACGTAACATAATTTGTCATCCCCTGAGGCAGCTAAACAGAGTTGTTCATCCCAATCTTTGAAATTACTACCATTTACTTTTAATGAATATTTGTCCACGAACGAATGGAGTCATGACTCTTTCGAAATAGTAACTACTTGACTACTCGAAGCCATAGCAATAATTACTACAAAACGGAAATGAAGGAAAATCAACATTCATCATTTAAAACTTTACTTGTAAAATAATTTTAACAAGTTTGCATTTATATAATGACCTCCCACCTAAATTTTATAAATGATTCTGAGATCCATCTTCATATAAATATGGCACGGTGAACCGATACATCCCATACTTATATAAATTTGGTGAGTCAACTCTTGACTGATTCTACCCTACAATTCTCGGTCGACGGATTTCATATAAATCCATCTCTAGCCCCGGAACTAAACAGGCACGATGAACCGATACATCCCGTATTAATCCCGTTAAGTCCAACCAAATTTCGCGTGTGTGATAACATTTAACACCCTACTTACCCAAGTTAAAAAGGAAACACCCTACTGAGGCGAGCGTGCCCCCTAACGAACGAGGGATTCATAGGTCCTACTAATTGGTAAGGCTAATCTCAATTTTAATTTTTAATGTGAGAGATCTTGTCAATTTATTATCAATTCCCTTTAAGTGAACTAAATTGGCGAATTCTAGATAATTATAATTGGCAATAGCGAGAAAAACGATAATAAATGCATGTTTTGGCGATTTGGCATGAATGCACACAAAGAAAGCATGTAAAATAAATTTCTAGTATGGCCTCTAAAATCTAGCTAATCTAATTAACTATTACAAATTCGGAAACCAACTCCTTGGTCCCTTGAACTTCATTTGAACACCTTCCAATATGGCTCCGTCTTTAGGAAATCTCCGGTCTTCATCGGATCTCCTTTCCGATAGGCACCGTCTTTTGGATTCCTCCGGACAAGAATAATACTAATGATAAAATAAATTACATAGCATAATCCTATTATACATTTGTAAATAAAATAAAATATATTAATATTACAAATTGGCGATACGAAATCGCAATAATTATACAACCAAATTGGTATTCCCTTACATTTTGGGTAATACCAATTAAATCTAACTAAGCCATACTAGACAAATTACATTAATTTAAAGTCCTCCTCAATACTAACTATCATGGGAAAGATTGAAGAGATCGAGGAACAGAAGATGGCTCAATTCTTAGAGGACTAAATCGCAGCATATATAGATAACGTGGTGGAGCTGTATCCATATTCTTCTTTCAACATGTTTTGTGGACTATTCATTAAGGTATAAGTACAAGACAAGATGAGGTACGGTACAAATTATTCAACAAAATACTTAACTTGGTCAAAACCCGAAGCATCAAAGGTAGGTGGCTCAAATGCAAGTACAAGTGCGGGGCTTAAGTCCATGAGCACACCCGCAACATCCCATGGAGAATCTAAGAATTTTTCACCACCTAGGGAGCAAAACCTAGCGAAGGTTCGATCTTTTAAATTCCAAGGTTTTGGCCATTAACAAAACGCTTGCCCCAACAAGCGGATCGTTACCTTGCGATAAACGGTCTTTGTTCGAGACGAGTTGTTTGTAGAGGAAAACACAGAAGGGGGAATTGAAGATATTTGAACCTTCAACGAGGTCGAGGAAGATAAGAATGTAGAAGCATGAGAGGCACCTATTTTAGATACGACCTTAGTTCATCGTTTACAAGATAAATCGGACCCAATCACAACAGAACAACGAGAACAGAATTTTCACAACAAGTGTCAAAGAAACGACAATGGGTGTAGTGTGATTATCGATGGTGGAAGTTGGTCTAACGCTGCTTCGAATGATATCGTTTCAAATTTTACCATACCCCACCCTAAATTCAAAACAAAATCGTCATTCATATCTCACCCAGGCCATTTAATTTTGGGTGGATGGATATCCACAAGGATGATAGTTTGTTAATATGTTGCTAATAGTTTTGTACTGTAAATGATTGAGCAACAAGAAATGAGTCTAAAGTCTTTTACTAACTGAACCACTGGTTTTTTAGGAATAAGGGAAAGGATAGTGACATTTGCTTGTTTGGGCATAAAGCATGTCTTAAAAAATTCCTCCAAAGCCTTACATAAGTCTTTCCCAACAATTCTCCAAGAATCCTTAAAGAAGCCAGCATAAAATCTATCTAATCCAAGACTTTTGTTTAAACCCATTGAGAAGAGAGCAACCTTAACTTTATCACTTGTGACAGGAGACAACAAGATTGCATAATTTGAATCCTTAACACAGGGACCATTAGCAATGGTACCAGGATCAACGTTCTGAAAAGAAGTAGAAGTTCCTGAAAGTTTCTTGTAGTAGTCAACAAAAGCATTACCCACCTTCTAAGGACCATGATGAGGTAGGTCATTGGAGTCTTTTATGTCACCTATCACCTGACATTGCTGCCTCTCCTTTATTTTTTTGAAAAAGTAAGAACATATATCATTATGCTTGATGTCATGCAATTTAGCCCTTTGGAATAAAATGCTAGCCTCAGATTCTTTGAGCTTAATAAGCTCTCTAGAAACCTACTTTTCTCTAGAAATAAACTCACAGAGGCCCAGATAGAGGTTGTTTCTGAAGATTATCAAAGCACTGAGCCAGTTCCTTCCTCTTCTTTTGGATTCTCTAACTAATATTAGAATAATAGTCATCATGAAGACTCTTGAGGCCAACCTTGACTTTCTTCAATTTAACCGTCAACCTAAACATAGGATTACGAGGAATGCTACAATACCAAGCTTTATGAGCAGTAGAGAGAAAATCAGGATGTGAAATACAACAGTTGAGGAAACTGAATTGTTTTTTAGGAACATGATCATTATGGAAAGACAAAATAGCTCGGCAATGATCAGAAATATCAGGAGGAACAAACTTGGTTGAGGTTCGAGGAAAAGACTGCAACCGGTCAGAATTCACAATCACCCTATCTAGTTTGGAGTAGACTCTATAGGAGATATCTTGTTTGTTAAATCAAATAAAGTCAGCACCAGTACCATCAATATCAGCTAGATTAGAATTAAGCAGACAAGAATAAAAATCCATTAGCTTAGAGAAAACAGAAAGAGTATCACTAATATTTTCATGAGGGTACCTTACAACATTAAAATCATCTGTGGTGACCCATGATCTTGCTTGACCAGCAAAACAGATAAGGAATTCCATAGAGATTGCCTCAGGCCAGCATTATTAGTCCCATAAACAACAAAAAGATGAAAAACCCTCTTTGTTGCAAAATGTTTCACCTGACAGTGAACAACCTGAGAAATGTGAGAATGTTCCTCAATAATTTGTACAGAAGTAGTGGCATGATTTCAAAGAATCTAAATCCTACCATTAGAATGAGTATTGTAATTAGTAAAGTGGTTTCATCTACTGAATTTATTTTTCAAAATCCTAGGGGCTTTATTCTTTTTCGCCCTAGTTTCTAATAGACCAAGTATATCAATTTTATTATCTCTAAGGTAAGAAATAACCTCTAGATGCTTTACAGGCTTAGTATACCCTTTTATGTACCAGTAAGCTATAATAATGATTATTGCTTGTCAAGAGGATCCACCTCAATGGGAGACTCATCTGCCACATCATCACTACCAATAACTTGTTCAAAAACTTGATATATGTTTGGGAACAACACATCAGCATTAGCAGTCACAATAGCAGCCCCCGTAGCTTCAATCTCTGGCTTAGTATCCCTAGAATCAGCATCAACCTGCACAGAGTATTGCATGCCCTGGCTCACTTCATTCTGAGTGCTTTATAGCCCTCTCAAAAGAATGACAGGAGACTGTAATAGAGAATGGGGGCCTATCACATTGCATTATGAGCCAACATTCTCAGCCACAACACCTGACACCTCCTGTGAGTCTAAGGTACCACCTAACAAGTGGCATTCTGAGGCATTAGTCTGGCAAGGCAACGCAGATTCAGGCATAACAAAAGCATTTTAACTGAAAGATAAACCTTTTTAACACCAGTGGGCTTTGCAACTTCATCTTTCCCAGTGTTTTTCTTGCCCACTTTTGCATCAACAGGAGGAGCTTGCTAGGATACACTCTTAGGGTGTCCGTTTTTCTTACAAGAGGAGTCAGAATGACCAAGTTTCTGACAAGTTTTGCAAAAATATGGGACCCACTTATATATAACAATTTGCATAGACTGGCCAATATAGGGTGAATTGATGATAACATGCTGAGTAAGATCCTTAGCCATATCTACTTATATCTTAACTCTAGCAAAAGATAATTTGGCTTTGCATGTACTTATGAAATCATCAAAAAGAGGCTTACCAACCTTACTAGCAATCTTACTCAGAATAGAGCCAATCCAAAGGAAAGGGTCCAAGTTAGGGAAGAGAACCCAAACAGGAACAGAAGTAACTATTTTCATGATACAAGAGAAAGAGGGTTACCATTGTTAGTTTGAGGATTAGGGAGTTGGCGCCTTTTTTCCATGGCCCTCTTCTCAGCACCTCAGCTATAGCATTCTCACAGTCAACCTTGAAACTGAACCAACCTTTCTTATAATATTGAACCATGGATCCATTATTTTTGCACAAACTAAGTAACAGTTTTGAGAGAGGATTTACCCCCAAGCACATTATCCATGAGAGAAACTTCCATTTAGCAAGTTCATCCTCAATTCGCTCCATGTGAATGTCAATCTCTGTTGAATTAGCACTCTCCTTGTGATAGAACAAATTCATACCCACTTCAGTGTTCTTTTTGGTAACATGAGCCCAGGATTTGCCATTAATAACCCACACAATTTTGGTATTAGTAGTCTTATCAACAGTAGGAGGGACATTAACACAAGCATCAAAGTACATAATTTAGGAGAAACTATAACAGGTCCATTAATGGCGGTCCCTGTTTTTTGACCAATTAACCCATGTGTGTTGGGGATTGTGTCCTTCAATATTAGTGCGAGTAACATTTATAAAACTCAAGGAACACGAGGGTACACTATTGTGTTATAATCAGTTGATCCACGTATATCGATAACGGTTGGCTTGCTAGATAAGTTTGACGTTAT
>JAOWBH010074056.1:0-23787 GCA_028566215.1 Silene coronaria | reverse complement strand
ACGAAACCGTCATACAGCTTACTCATATTAGTAACATATTGCCAATTAATAATTAATAATCTCATTATTCGCAATTATTCAATATAAATTACTTAACAAATTAGTATGAATTACCTAATTAATATACGGGGTATTACAATTACTGAAATTTTAATTATGAATCTTTGAGTTTTATTGCTTGACGGTAGGTTGATACTTTCTGCAGTAGTGCATTGCTGATTTTTTGGTTGTCTACTACTGCAATTTCGTGATTGACACTAAAATAGTGTGTCGGTAAACAGATGTATGTCTAAACAAACATATACTGTATCTTGTTTAACTTAGGCTGAAATATTTAAGCGCATAGTGTCAAACATTGGTTTGTGTCAAAAGAGTTCAACCCTAACCCGACCCATTTAACTTCCGTGTCGTGTTCGTGTCAACCCAATTACATAAATGGGCCACAACGTCCAAACCCTAACCCGTTAACTTTGTTTCATGTTTTCGGGTCATGTCAATAATTGTCGCCTCTACTTGTAGTGTAAGCAACAATAAACACTACCATGCAAGTAAGAAAATTTAGATAACGTGTGCGTTGCACGCGCATTTCCAGCTAGTATGAACAAACGCAAATTGAATTAAGCTGCCATATAAGCCGGTCTCTTCCAAATTTACTATGTAGAATTATCAACGAAGGATAACGTGTAAATGATACAAGAGCATTTATATGGATGGTGGGTCGAGTATAATTGGGTACCGCTCTCACCCACCGTAGATGGAGCGAGTATGGGTAGAGTTTTGGCATGTCGTAGAGCAAACATGTGTAAACTACCATGCGAAAATGTTACCGATAAGGCGAGGTGAATTATACTCCCTTCACATAAAAGAGTTATTTTCATTTTTTTAATAAATGTGAGGAGTATTTTATTAAAATTAGAAGAACATTAGTGTGTGCAGGGAGTAGATCACGCATTCACGCCCACTTTATACCTCCCAATAGGTCAATCATCCAAACATATTACCCCTTCCAAGTATCTCATTTGTCCCCACTGAAAATCTTTCTATGGTCCAAATTTAATTGTATATGCGATTGAGTGTTTTGAGTGGTTCAAATTTATTTTCTTAATTCTTAATTTCTTATGCACAAACGAAAGAGGAACCAATAAAAGACTTTGAGAGAGTATTATTTGATTATAACTAATTCTATTAACTTATTGTTACAAATTTTAATTTTATAAAAAAAATGTTGTGCAATTTTGTGGTGATAACATTAATCTATACTGTATAGAAAAAAATCATGAAATAAAATTATAGCATATCAGATCAATTAGTAAATTGGACAATATAGTTTTGAAAATTTCACTTGCCATTAGAGATGACAATGGATCTAGGACCCCACGGATCGAACCTCGATAGAGCGGATATGGATCTCATGTTTATGGATCCAATGTATATGGGTCGAATATGAATCTCGAAAATTTTACGCGGATCTGGATCTTGTTGTTAAGATTCACACCCTACCCATGAATCCATATTTTTTTTTCTAATTTTTTTAAAATATATATAAGAAAAACATAGTTTATAAAAGTCATATTTTCTTATATTTTACTCAACTATCATGTCACTTTACTTATTTCATAGGTCATTAACGAATTTACAACATAATTTAAAAGTTCGAGACCAACAAATAACTTTTTCATTATCCTAATAATAACTTACGCGGTAATTTGTCACTTTATCATGCTTATTGCTGGCATATTTTATATCTATAGTCCTTAGTAAACAATTTAATGCGTTTTATGAAATTTTGATAGTAAAATTACATTTAAAAAATGAAAAATGAAATAAAAAAATTGAAAAAGATCGGACCCAATTGGTACCCAGATCCTTTCCAAATATGGATCTGAACAATTCGGACCCTGTGGATATGGGTCGGATCTGGATCCAACATTTATAACATGGATCTAGATATGGATCCTATAAGACCCTATCCAAATCCTACCCATTGTCATCCCTACTTGCCATGGGTGGTAGGACGAGTGCACATGTGAATTTTGCTTTAGTGAGTATGGGTGTGAGATGGTATACATTTATCCATGCCTAATGACATCTCTAGAGGTGGTCAAAATTGCAAGCCAGTTCATTGGTAGAGGGCTTCAAAGGCCAAAAATACACGTCCCATTTGCCCACAGATCTAGTTCATTCCGCTCCATCTCAGGGCTAGACTCGGTCATCTTACCACAACTTAGGCCCGTCAAAAACAAAAAGTCGAGCTTTGGCCACACTTTAAAGGAGCCTCAACTCTCTCACCCCGCCTTCTCACACGACCCATCACGAATTCCACTCTCGACCCGATGACCACCTATGTACTCTATCCTATTCCTGGCAAACAGGTCAACCATGTCGGGTCAATTTCGGGTCTGCATACTTCGGGTTGGGTCGGGTCGGGTCGGGCAGGTTCAGGTCGTTTTCGAGTCAACTATTATCGAGTTATTTGTGGATAATAATCAGTTTGTAATAATAAAAATTCAGGTCAGTGTATTTTGGGTTCGGGTCATGTCCGTTCTTGAGTTCTGGACCTTCTGGTGTCGGGAACAAATTCGGGTCGGTCGATTTTGCCGGGGACTATTCTATCCGCTCTACTCATCACGAATTAGTGCTTGGGCAATCCTGTGGGTCTGACAAAGTTCACCAGTTTCTGAGAAAAGCATACCGTAAAAAGGATTAAGGAAACTGATGCAATCTCTCAGATATTATCCCGCTAATCATGTCATTATGGTCATTAGATTATATTCACTACAAAAAATTATACAGTAATCCACTGTGTGTGACACTGTCCAATGTCCATACCTCTTTCTCTATCCTTAACATCTTCTCCTTCTTCTTCCTTCTCAACTATTCTCTGCAATTACCCTTTACTCCAACAGTAAATAGCCATGATTTTTCAGTGTTCTTCTGTTCTCTCATCTCCAAAGAATCCCGCTTTTTCCTCATTTCACCAGATTCTTTCCAGAAGATTCAGATTTAATGGTCAGTTTTAGCTTATTGAATTGATTTTTTGTTTTTGTTGGCTTGTTTAAGTATAATTCTGAGTACCCTTTTGCTGAAATAATGGATTATGCTTGTTATGTTGGTAAAAATGTGATCTTGGTTTGATAAATGTTCATGTCTTTTTAGGGCAGTACAGTATTACATAGTTTTCCCTTTAAATGTCGTGTTTCCGAATTCTAATGGAATCAAAGATTCGTTATTCTTTGGTTTTGGAGTACGATGAAATAAAGCAAAATAAGTGACTGAACTGGCTTGACTTCTTTTTATTCTGTAGAATATCAGTCATTCCATGCAGTTATCGCCGCAATTTTCATCCATAAACAGTTCCTTTGTGTTTACCCGGCATTTTGCAGGAGCCTTTGAGGTACTGGGGTATTGTTGTTGTTGTATTGAGGGAGAAAAGGTAGAAGGCTATGAACGAGGGGTATATTTTTGTTAATTTAATTGTATGCAAGGAAAGATGAATTCTTGAGGGAATTGACTTAGTTAGAAGGCTATGAATGACGGGTATATTATTACTTGTATAGATATAATTAGGGCGCAATTATGAGGAAATTATTCGGGTGAATAACATTTTCGTGTGCCAAAAGGCCCAAAATTGAAATAATTGGTTGCTCAAATGGTCGCCATATCGCTTAGGTAGCTCAAGTTCAAATTGGTTATGCTGATTAATAACATGGTTGGGTGTAGGATGGTTTCAGCTTACAAGCAAAGAATGATCAGGTTGGGTGATAGAGAACGCCATAACTTTACTTGCATAAGTTGTTTAGAGAAGGAACTACCCTTTCATCTTTAAAACCCGATATATCTCAACTTATCTGCATCATGATGAAAGTTCCTTCTCATGGGTGTGGGAGTTATTGGGTGTTGAGCTGATTGCATATCAGTGAAAGTTGATTGTGCGTTTGAGTTAATGGTATCGGTTTGTATGCAACTTTTGTAGGAATTTGCGTAGGCATAATATCAGCAAGTTGGTGTAAGTAATGGAGCGAACAACCAAGTACGAAATTCATCAGCTGATTCAGCTCACTTGACGATTGATGTATCTCTAAGAATTTCATAATGTACTCGAGAGATAGTCTGAACTCTCAACTCAAGTAGACCGTTAGACCGTCTGAATTTTTATCAATACACTACCCATACATTGTTGTCACGACTCAATTTAACAATCAGATTCTATTCTTCATTTAGATTTGGATCAGTTAATATGAATTAGTCTCATGATGATCATCATGAGTCACTGGGATGGGACTAAATGAGAAGTACAGATACTTGTAAGCTATATTAATCATGAAACTTACAGTTCCTTAGATTTTGTGGGTCAAGGATAGATGTGCTTTAGATTTTGTGCACGCATGTGTGGCCGTGTGGGTCAAGGATAGACGTGCTAATGTATGGAGCACCTTCTCCATGTATTTTTCTATTGTTGATTAAGGCCTCATGTTTAAATCTCATGCTAATAAGGGCAAGCTTTAAGGGATAGTACCTAGATTCATAACACCTGATGAAAAAACGTCATGATTATTTGGCAAGTGTGCTGATCTGGCATGTATATAAATCTGAGTATCCTTGTTGACGTAGGTGATCGAGCAATGCTTCCAACCAATCCTGGGCAGCGCATATTGGCAGGACCAAATGCAGCATCTGGACCATCAAATGTGATTCAGCCTTTTAAATCTGGCAAAACTTGCTTTCATATATTCCAACAACGTTCTGAAAATGTTTTACAAGGTCATGTCACTCAGGTATGCTGGTGAGTAGATTTTCTTATTTTATATTTGTATAAAGATTTTGTTCAAATTGTATGTTAAGAAATTTCTCGAAAGCTAATCACAGG
Source organism: Silene coronaria (assembly GCA_028566215.1). NCBI lineage: Eukaryota > Viridiplantae > Streptophyta > Magnoliopsida > Caryophyllales > Caryophyllaceae > Silene > Silene coronaria. The sequence goes on along the minus strand of JAOWBH010074056.1, from coordinate 18,920 downwards.
TTCATTTTTCTGTCCTGATCAATAATACAGAAGGCACAAATCGACCAATTTCCAGCAATGTCTCTTGTGCTAACTAATGCTGTGTTCATGGGTCTGGCTATGCCTTTAGAAGCTCTAGCAGAAACTTGCGAGGCTGATAGTAGTTCGGTGTACAACATGCCCCTGCTTCTATTCGTCTCCCTTGTAGGAGCTACTGTTGGGGGTGAGATGACATTCATCTCTTGGTTACATTGATAGTTTCTAATTATTACTCCGTAGATATCTAACGCTAGCTTTGAACTTTAACTCAGATGGCATCTATGCTTGAATGGGTTACACAATTCGTATTATTATTAATGAAAAACAAGAGAAGCTAAGTCACTTGGGTGTCATTTTTTAACCTTTGTATGCTTGCAAATAGCTCATTTTGGGGTTACATTAGGGGTTATTTGTTGAAGGCTATATCTCCTCATGAACCTAGTTTCCTTCTGGCTTGATAATATGCTCATTCCAGTCAATTCACTACCTATTATGCTTTTATTTGTTTATTTATCTCAATTACTACTGCGCTTAGTCACGGAGTTTGAAGGCAACCTGATGTAGTCTGTGAATGTTTCCTGTGTTTTTGTTCATTTCAACTTGATCTTCATATATGTTTTTCATTGTGTTGAAGGATTGTTGGCGCGTCAAAGAAAGGGAGAACTTAAGCGGCTCAATGAACAGCTGCGCCAAATTAATGCAGCTCTAAGAAGGCAAGCAAAAATTGAATCATACGCGCCTGCTTTGAGTTACGCTCCTGTGGGTGGCAGAGCCATGGAGGCGGAAGTGATAGTTGATCCCAAAAAAGAAAAATTGATCTCTCATCTTAAAACTGGGAAGAACTACTTAAGGAACCTAGACCCAGAGAAAGCATTTACGGAGTTCAAAATAGCTCTAGAACTCGCTCAGGAGTTAAAGGACCCCATCGAGGAGAAGAAAGCCGCTAGAGGCATAGGTTAGTCTTCTTGGTATAATATGAAGTTTTCTTTGGCTTAGAATGAAGTACAGAAGTGTTACACTGTCAAGTGTCACACTTATAGCTCTAACGAGGTCCAAAGGTTATAACCATTTTGCATACATTCGACCTGCATACTGCACCACAAGTAGGAATTTTTGAGGCATTTGGATGATGTTCTTGTTGTTCAGTATATGGTTCACAAATTTAAAATCTTAAAGAGATTTATTGGTCAATTTTTTTCAGGAGCATCCTTGCAAAGACAAGGAAAGTACAGTGAAGCAATCAAGTACCATAAACTGGTCCTAGCGATATCGAAGCGTGCTCGTGAAACTTCAGGAAATACCGAGGCCTATGGTGCAATTGCAGACTGTTACACAGAACTTGGAGACCTTGAAAACGCCGGAAAGTTTTACGACAAATACATTGCTAGACTGGAAGCTGACTGATGTGTTCTTTGTTTCATCAATGCTTATTAGCAGTTACATAACGAAGAAATAGGGAATCCCTTATTGGTTCATTATGTGTATTAGATCCTGTTCCATGTGTGATGTTTTTAAATTGCGGACATTTGGATACATGATGTGTCCCTAAAGTTTTGCTGGAAAATGTTGTTCCAGCTACTCTGAGTTCGGTAGCTGTTCGACAAGAGATCGTCACCTCTTTAGGTTTCGAAATTGCATGTTGATTGCAATATTTGAAAATCATTAACAGTTTGTGGAGCTCTGGTTATGTCTCTAAGTTTTGCTGAAACATTGACAGTATGAAATTGGCTCTTACTCTGAACATAACACAATTTGACGTCGAGTTCAGGTGCATTGGCCTTCGTGCCTTGTTCAGATTCAGGGTTTATACATAACAAGGCTAGACATTAGAGTAGAACATCATTCCATGCTTCAGACCCTACGGGGTTCATGCAAATGGCAGGATGAGGGTTTTGGGATGTACGAAGCGCAACTCGTGTTGATGGTACAGAGAAACTATTTACGGATAACCCGTGATAAAAAGTTGCAGCGGTAACTGTATCAAAGGACGGTCATTACAACAAAAAAGTAGTCTGTTTATTGAGTCATTTTGTTTAATACATCATTATTCATAAACGTATAACAGTAAGCTAATCACAGAAGTAGCTGATACGGTCATCGGCTACATTTTACAGGAGGGACTGTAGTTTGTCGTGCTCAGTCGTTACATGGGCCCTGGTGATGTCCTTTATGCTTGTGCATCCGGCAAGGGCCATGGTGAGCTCGAGTTCATCCCTTAACATTCCTAGAACACTTTTTACGCCATTCTCTCCCTTGGCAGCCAGTCCAAATATTACCGGTCTTCCAATCTGAGGTCAGAATTAGCAATCGTTACGATAAGTTGATAACAGGTCAAGGAAACATAAGGATCATAATATCAGAGAACAGTTTCATATACTGAGATGCAAAGAGTTCTAAGCATTTGATATATGTGAAATGAAGTTAATCGACTAAAAAGAACGAAGTATATAGCATTGTTTCAAGTTACTTGGGGAGCTATATGTCTCTAAAGGAAAAAACATATGCGTGGTGGTTGCAGGATATTGAAAGGCAAGTTACAGGTGATATCAGTCATATTACAACAAAGAGTCTGAGACTTGATGCTGATCAAAAGTAATTAAATGTTATCATATGAGATATTGCATATTGCTGTAAATTATACTCGATAAGAAATCAGATAGTCTTACAAGAACAGCCTGTGCTCCAAGCGCCAAAGCCTTAAAGACATCTGTTCCCCGTCTCACGCCTCCATCAAAAAGAACTGGAATCTTGCCACCCACAGCATGAACCACCTGCAGTAATGCTGCACATTGTTACTAGGTAGAGTACTAAATGACATATAAGCACCACAACTTGAATAGGCTAGAAGAGTAAAACTTTATAAGGTAAACTGGCAGGGGCGAGTCCAATAATGATTTGTGGTCATAACGAGTCTACTTTCTATCTGCATAACCCGATGTTGTAGAGTCTTTAACGAACGATCCATGATGAGTCTAGTAAGGGCTTAGAGAGGCTATTTGTGATGATCCATACTGAAAATTTCTATCAGAGAACTGCTACTTCACAATATACCAAAGTACATCTAGTTCAGTAAACTATTGCGCTTTATTCCATTACAATTCTAAATCAAAGACTGCTGAAACATAAATGTTTTATTCTAATAGAGATTAATTACTCCACTCATAAAGAAATAGTCCTCACATAGTCACATGCACATTCAATTAGTAATAGTACAGTCATGCAATATAGGGATTCATCAAATAAATGAAAAGAATGAATAACAATAACCTCTTCAAGCACAGAGATTGTGGCTGGAGCATAATTAAGTTGTCGAGCTCCATGATTCGACACTATGATGCCATCCACTCCCATTTCCACGGCTTTTGTTGCTGCCAAGTTATTAAGAGTGTTTTGATATAGGCTTGCGTACATATTGCAGTACCGCGTGATATCACAGTCAGTTTGGTAAGAAGTAAGAAGTGCAGAAAGTGGAAACTGATTTTCTAATTATCTGAAGTGGATTAATTCAACTTTAGCGACCAGAAGCATAAAAACATGAGAAAAAATGTTACCATCTTCACGTGTGAGTATTCCCTTGACCAAGATTGGAAGTTTTGTAACAGACCTCAGCCAGTCTATATCCTGCAAGACATTTGTAATAAATTCAGTAATCGGCTCAATAACAGGCGATGCCAGGAAGGCACTCTGAGGCCAAATGACATCATGTGGGGTTTGAGACCGTGTCTGCACCAAGAGCAGGAATTACACATCGTATATCTGGCTAAAGCATACTGTATATCAGGTTAAGGTCATCACTCATCCTGTGTGAGTGTGTGACCCAACCGATTCTTATTGATCATGTTGCTTCTGCAGATTCATACCTTCCAGGACAACGAAGAATCAAACGTGCTGTTTGCAAAAGCTTCAGGACCTGATCCCTTGTCCTACATCCAACAGAAGGCGCTACATCAAGACTTACAGAGCAGGGAACCCTATGACAGTTATGGATACGCAAATAACTTTGCTTTGTCTTTATGGCCATGACACTTAACAAAGTGTCTTGGTATAAAGTTAGAAGACTAAATGAAATCATGAATGGCTTACTAATAAAACCCGCCAAAGTAAAAAGAAAAAGATTTTATTGCTTACAGTAACAACTTCAGTTGACATAAAACCTTCCAAATTCTTCAACTGAGGAGCAATCATTCTGTCAAAATACAGTGAAATAGAGATATGAAATCATTGTGTTTGTGATATTCTGTACCATGTCGAGACAAAAAAAGCATTACCGACAGAACAGTCTAACATCTCACTTATTCTTTATATCCGCCTCCCTTCGACCAAGCCTAGGCGTGTCAACAGTTAGAACGATTGCCTTGTATCCACTTCTTTCAGCTCTTTGTATTAACCAAGCTGATAACTTTCTATCTTTGAATACCTTCTCAAGAAAAGGCGTCATAAGAATTAACGTATTCACAGAAAATGCAGAGATGATGAGCACTGAACATTTTGCTTACATATAATTGAAAAAACCGGACAGCATCACAGCAAGAAGAGACCTCTTCCAAGGAGGAAGTAGAACTAAAAGACAGTACCTAGAATGAAATCAGATCAAATGGTTTGAATATATGAGATTTCTAAGTACACATAACAATACTCATACGAATTATTAGCGATTACCATAATGGTTTTATGTGCAGCTGCAGCTTTTGCTGTCCCAATTTCTCCTACATTCGACACATGAAAGAATATGATGATGGGAAACAGACTAGATTTTGTGAGACGAGAATCCAAGTTGACATTGTTTGATCTCCAGGATAATGCCCTAAAAGGTGACAAAGGTATGTTACCTTGAGGGTGTGCTAATTTATGATAGGCAGTTGGAGCAATTATGATTGGAGCCGAGATATTATAGCCCAAGATGCTACTTGACAGATCTATTCTGCTCACGTCTATGAGAATTCTAGGACGAATTCTGCAATGAATAGAGTAAAGTAAGATGGATACAAATCTAGAATCATGCCAACAAGTTTAAAAATATAAGCCAGTACCTGATTCTGGAGAAAGCTTTGACATTTTCCCTTAGTGTATGTTCGTCCTCAGCTGCTCCGGCATAGAAATCATAATACATTTTAGGAAGGACTCGACGAGCCAGTTCCTGAAACTCATTCACATTCACTGGTTCCCCTGTCATTTATCCTGCAACAAAAAATAAAAATATGACCATCGAAATGCAAAATTTTACCTTGTGAACTGTTATTTCTATATGATATATTGGAATATACTGTATTTCTTATCTTACAGGTAAACCAAAGTAAGAGCAAAGTGTAAAATTATCGAAAATGAATAATGCAATGAGTTACGACGACACTTATTATTGTGAAGTAGCTGTCATAAGGCATACATAAGCCAGAATTTTCTGTAACTTACGGTTCCATTAATGACAGCGCTTCTTTTTATCGTGAAGTAGCCGTCATTCGATGCAATTCTCATCGTTCAAAAGGCGATAATGGCATATGGTTGTTAACGTCTCTTAAGGGTCTATTTAAGGCACTCGGGTAATGTTGTTGTCGCTTTTAAGAGATTGATTATATGTGGCCACAACAACATGCTGAGAAGTTATAAACATGCAACTTTTAAAGTCACTAGAGTTCAATTGGTCATTTTACAGACAAACTTCTTATCTTCTTCACCCTATCTTTGAATAATCAAGAGATATACTATATATTATTGCAGACTTGCAGTAACACTATGAATTAGAAGAAATCAGCAAAAAAAAAAATGTTCAAAAGCAGAAATCAAGACTACAACAAAAAGTCACTCAATAAAGTTTACAACTTTATTAATGATTTTAATACAATCAGAAGCAAATTAAACTAAATTGCTTTAATGGGTTTTTTGAAGTTGAGCACATACCTCAAAAATTCAGCTTGATTTTAGAGAAGATGAAGAAAAGTACAGTAGACGTGAAAGAGTGATTTTAGTAGAAATGGGAAGAGAAATATCAGGTATGTTGGCAATATCACATGTTTAGTGTACAAAAAATTGGGTGAATAAGACCAAAAAAAAGTCAAAAAAATTGGGTACCTTTAACGATTGGAAGAAAATAAAATTATAAGAAATATTCCTCGGCCCGTTTTTCGGTCTGAAAATCCTTGAACGGGTTTGAAAAGTAAAACAAAACTAAATTGATTTGATCTGAATGAATATGAACCGAACTGAGCTGAAATTAAGTCCAAATGAATAAGACCAGTCTTCTCTCTTACTCAGATTCTCAAAGTTCATGTTTTGGCTGTACAACAAAGAGATGCAAGTATTATTTTGTTTCCTTCTAATTCCTTTGTAATAATCGACTCGATCAACTGAAGATCATTGCAAATTTGCAATTGTCGATAGCTAAACAAAAACATAGTTTGATTTTCTTTTCAGACATCACAATGAAATAACCATCCAACATATTCCAATGAACCAGTAATAGTGAAGATGAAGAAGGTGCATTATGCTTTCAGCACAGAATTCAATCTTTAAGACAGTAGATGAACTTGCATAGCTTTTCTTACAATCAATGTCTCATTACAGTGCAAAAAAGGTGCAAACATTACAGTGGGATTCAGCTTCCAGACTGACTCAAAAATTCCGCGGACCTTTGAATTTAGTATAACAGCGTAATTTTGTTTTGATGTAATGAGAGCCAAAAGAGCAGTTTTTGACACTGATTGATTTCTAAAGCGTAGCAAGGTGAATCCGCTGCTAAGTCCTACTCAACTCATTCATGCAAGAACTTGCACTGGTTCCCAAAGTGACATCTACCATGAGGATAATATCGACACAATTGTTGTCTTGGGCCAGGTCTTTGCCAAGGGCCTGTTGACTGCTTGTAGTTAGCATTCATCACTGTTGTGTAACCGCCAGGCAAAGGCTGGCCTTGAGGATAATATACATTCGTCGAATAAGAACTTTGAGGCCTGTAGTTAGCATTCATCACTGTTGTATAACCACCAGGCAAAGGTTGGCCTTGAGGATAATTTACATTCGTCGAATAAGAACTTTGAGCTCTGTAGGTGGCTTCCTGAAGAAAATGAGATGCTGGCATATTTGGTTTATCAAGTCGGGTTGTTAATGGATATCTAGACAGTGGTACAGAATTTGAGTTCTGTTTCGGAGCCTCAGATTGTAGTTGCTGTTGGACATTGATTCTGGACTTTTCCGAACCATAGAGATAGACTTGATTTGTTTCATGCTTCGAGCCCTTTGGATGGCATGGATTCTCTTTGTTCTTTGGATTAACCCTGCTGTAGAATGTAGATACAAATTTAAAAGATACAATATCAGCTAAATTACGAGAGGTAAGCGGAATCAAATGTACACATTTTCACCCGAGTCTCAACAGCAAAGAAACACGGTTTCGGGATGATCCGTCATAAATATTGGGAGTTTGTGACGAGGATGGCATATGACTAAATACTTCATTCCTTCAAAAAAAAAATACTTCATAAAAAAAAAAGTGCAACTAGTTCAGTGGGCCATGTAACCGGTCCAAAACCGGCCATGATACAAATGTACACATTGTACAATGCCATGTTAATTAAAGTCATTTAGCTAATTTAGTAATTCACAATGCTATCTTATGGTAGTAATTTTGTACTCCCTCCAAATAACAGGAATTGCCCCGTTTTCTATATTTGACACATTCATGGAATTGCTCCATTTCTGGTTTAAGAATATTTTGTGTGGCTAGAATTCATTGTTGTGATAGTAAAACTTACCTTTGGTTGTAATTTAGAGCAATGTTGTTAGGATCGGGAGCCTACTTTGGATTGAAGAGGGGATAGGATCGGATCGCAGGATCGAATCGAGGATCGTAAGATCCTACAAATAGCTTGGATAAACAAGTATAAGTAGACGATTTGGTATAATTTGTGATATATAACGTTAAAAGTTTATTAACTGATACAAAAATCTTAATAATCATATCAATATATTACATATACTTTCAATTTAGAGTTTTAAGTATAGAAAAATAACCAACTCACAAATTTGTAACACAAATAAACTTTTTACGATCCTGTACGATCCTATGCAATCATACCCGATCCTGAACGATCTTGTACCGATCCTACCACCAAAACGGTCCTTCGACGATTTGAATCGTTCTCCACTTTTTGGATCGTGGGATCATCCTACGATCCGGACCGCGATTTTAACAACAAGGATTTAGAGGATTTCGGTTCACACTCATTTACTCTCTTTAATATTTGCGCAAACACAAATGAGCAATTCCAAAGAGTTGAGGCACTACTAATTACGTTTCTCCACCTTTGGTTGTAATTTAGAGGATTTCGGTTCATTTTGAATTTGACCTTGAGTAATGATTGTATTATGTCAATAATTGTTGTAATTGGTGGCTTGATGTATTGTAATTTGTTGGAGACTTGATTGGAGTAAGCTATATGCTTATTTAATGAAGTCAAGGGCAAGGTCAACGAAAGCCAAACCATTTAAGTCAACGGAAGTTATGGTCAAGCTCGAGACAAAGTCAACCAAGGGTGAAGTCAAGAAAAGTCAAGCTAGGAGTCAATTACGACGTGGTCAAAGCGGGCCAAGGCTAAATCAACAAAGGAAGCATCGAAGAAGCAAGAAGAAGAAATCCGAGAAAAGCGCAGAGTACGCACTAATGCGCAGCCTGCGCATTTCTCGGGAAACTTCAGCTCTAATTTCCAAGTCTTTTCTTTTTTAGAGGTTTAACCTAGATTTTCGTGCAGCCATATATATAATTATATATACTTGACATTTTGAGATCTAGGAGGGCACCTTTTATCTCATCTATTTAGAGTCTTGTATTAGAGTAATCAAAGACTTAAACTTTCCTTACTTGTATGTTAATCCTTCCACAATTCATGCGTTGTACTTGGACTATGGAAGGCTAATTTACTTCTTGGGGTAATTTATCCCAAATCCCAATCTTAAGCATTGTATGTTTCTATAAAACCTTCTGATATAAGATAAAAATAAAACTAGTCATAAGATTAAATTCAGTTAGTTGTTAGATTTTTATAATTATTTAATTACTTTCTAATTAGGTTAGGAGTCTGGGCGGTTAAGAAGACGAATTCTACTTATAGGGAGTTTTGTACGTTGTTTTATTCAGTTGAGAAGTTCATAAAAATTCCAGAAAAACCGATCAAAGTTTTGATTAAAATTCAGATTTGAGACTGCACTTCAAATCTCCGTTTATCAATCGAGCGAGGTAGTTCGTTTATTTGATTTCGAGTTCAAGGAGGAAGTTCGCGCTAAATATCCCGTGTTAATTTCAATTCGTTTGTCACGCTTATCACGCGACACCCTTATGTCCGTTAAAAGTTCGTTATCAGCTCTGCATTCGTATCACCTTCTCTCCTCTTTACTTATTGAATTTCCCGGTTTAATTGTTAATGTTGAATGATTTGATGTTATATAGGGCCAATCTATCATGTTTGTTGTTTAACTAGTGTAAAAATTATATGCTTCACTTAATTTTGTAAGATTGTTTGGAGCAACCCTATTTAGTATAATCTTAACTTAAAGATTGTATCTTGGGTATGATTTTCAAGTGGGTTCACACCTAAATAAAATTCACTTTAAATTGTAACCTACCCTAACTTCAAGTCACTTGGTAATAATTTGAATGCTCTTGTTTGTCTTCTATGTGTGGATTTACATGTAGTAGCCGTTCTTAGAAGGACATGCTTCATGTTGTATGTCACTATCTTGTGATTACTTGAGTGAGTAAAGGGTGATTAGAATATGCATGCTTAAGGTGGGTAGAAAAAGGATAGATTACCAAATTTCTTCTTTTACTGTTAGATTGCACATCAACGGTTCATTTGTTAGACAAGTTATTATTTGAATCTCACATGTTTACCCTTACTCAATCAAAAACTTTTCTTAACTTGTTAACATAATATTTGCAAGAACATCATACCCAGTAGTCAAATAGTTAAAGAATAGTAAAACGAGAGAGAGAGAACTATGGGGAGTACCAAGTGAAATGATATAAGTAACAGTTGGTGGAATAGTCTTTTTAGTGATTTATTTAATTTTCCATCTTATACCCCATAGTGGACCGCCGATGCAACTAGAAAATTCACCTTTTTGACCCATTTTTCATTTCCAATGTAAAAAGAAAACGCTATTTGTAAATTACATTTGCCAATACTTTTATAAGATATTAAAAATTTAAAATAATAGGCGTGTCGTGTCGGAATCTATTATACATGTCAAGACACTTGTTTGACCGTGTTTTAAGTGTCTTTCAAATTTAAAAATAAAGTGTCCGACATCCGGATACGTGCCTCATACGACGCCTTATCAAGGAAAGAGAGGAAATATGAGGTTGAAAGGATAGAGAGCAGCTCTTTCACGCCTACGATACTCGGACACGTCAGATCACCGGCGTATTCCGTATCGACACGATACGATACGAGATACGACCCGTGACACGTCTCCGACACGCCGGAATCGGACACGACTCGGGTACGGCGCAAATGAATGAGAAAACTTACCTTTGTTGCTCGTGTGAAGCTCTTATAAGTATGAAGATCTTGACCAGTATGAAGATCTTGACCTTCACCTAGATCTGGTTACAATGGTGGATGTAATCATTGCTGGGAGAAGGAGAAGACCTTAAAAAGTCGATGCATTATGGATATGAGGAGGAGACACCACAGGAGGGAGAAAAGAAAAGAAAAAGGAGAGAGGAAGTATGAAGGGGAAAGTGAATATTGCGGTTGGTGGATAGTGGGTAGTAATTAGGGTTTCCCTTTTTTTTTTGTTTTTAGAAAAAGAAGTGTGTGAGAAGTTGTTGACAACTATAAAGTGAACAAATTAAGTAATATTTTAACATTTTATGTGTTGACTCTTTGGTAGAATCCTATAATAGCTGTTTTATTTAAGTATAAAACAGAAAATATACCATACAAAGTATATTTTTTTTATTTATTTCTCAATTTATGAAAAAAAAAATACACATCTATATAAGACTCTCCATGTATAAAATAGTCAAAATACTTCTTTGACCGTATTCCCGTATCAAAATTCAAAATCACGTGTCGAATACTCCGATACGTACCAGATACGATATTTCGTATCCGTGAGTAACATAGTTTCATGCATCCACAACCGCAACCGCAACCGCATCAATCTTTCCTCGTGACACTTCTATGTACGAAGCCGGTGGGAGCTCTAACACACCAATTGAGCCATGACAACAACAAATGGCTAACTAATTCATCGAGACTAGAATGGTGCTTGGGGTTATGAGTGGAAAGTTAGGGGAGTCACACTATGGCAACAACTACTAAGGTATGAGGCTAGACAATATAGATCAATGAAGAGAGTTAGTAGATGAAAGGGAGCTACAAAGAGTGAAAGCCGAGAGAGCACAAATGAAGTTGATGAGGGAGTTGGCCTAAAGACAAGAAGCTACTACCCAATGGCAACAACAACTAGACCAACGCCGCGACGAGCAAAAGCAAATGTAACAACACCAAAATCAATAGAGGGATGAGCTAACCCAACAATTCCAAACACAAAATGAGCGTCACCATGTTTATCTTCAAGACACTTATGAAGATGCGGTGACCAATGAGGATACGTATGAATTGGTCAATGCCCTATTTGGAATGACACTCCAAGCTCACCTTACCATTCCATCACCACCTAAGAGACCCTTGACCAATGCCTTGCTAGAAGAAGATCAACAAGAGAGAGAAGAGAGAGGAGGAGGAACCCAGGAACCCATGATCAAAGAGGAGCCTCGGGTTCCCAATTTTTTAGTTGAGATCTATGTTAATTACACTCCTTGACAAGTTGTCCTATCATACACGTGTCCGGTGTTAGACACTTTATTTTTAAATTTGAAAGACACTTAGACACGCTCAAACAAGTGTCTTGACCAGTATAATAGATACCGACACGACACGCCTATTATTTTAAATTTTTAATATCTTATAAAAATATTGGCAAATGCAATTTAGAATAAGTTTTTTTACATTCGAAAAGAAAAATGGGTTAAAAAGTTGAATTTTCTACTTGCATCGACAGTCCACTATGGGGATAAGAGATGGAAAATTAAATAAATCACTAAAAGACTATTCTGCCATCTGTTATATCAATTAACCTTTCCCCATAGTTCTTTTTTTTTTTTACTATTCTTATTATTATTTGACAACTAATGTATTTTCATTTTTCAGAGCTAAAAAGAAATATTGCCTCTTCATCTTCCGTCATCTTCGTTACAAAATTTAAAATAATAAACTCTATTAGTTCTATATAATCTTCTATTTCTAGAAGTTCTCCATTACTATTGGCAATGGTGATCGAGTTCTTCTTCCTTCTTGGTCATCAACTCATCGTCATCATCTCCCTGAAGTTCATTCTTAGTCCATTCTTCTGTAAGTTTATCTCGTCTCCATCGTTGTTGGCTTTACTGTGGTCGGGAGTCGTGTCACAAAATGCCGTATCCGCGATGTATATAGTTTCGCGTCCACTGTCGTGTCGCTTAATTTTAAAAAGCGCTACAGGCACATGGGATGTAAAAGGCGCACCTAAGGCGCATGGGGCACACCCAAGGCACAACTGCAAGGCGCATAGAAGGTGCATTAGTGTGCGATTCCATATTATTTTCCAAATTCTTTTATTTTACCCCTTGTTTTCTCCCCCTTATCCTTAATTTTCAGTTTTAAAGTACATGTTAGCCCTCTTTAAAAAAAACAAAGATTATTTTCGCACAAAATTTGATTGTAAAATATTGATGTTCTTTTGAAAAATCAGTGCGCCTCTTGTGCAAAAGGCGCCCGCCTTCGCCTCATACCTTGCGCCTAAGCCTCTTGGGACCTCCATCGGCTCATTGCGCCTTCTCAAACTAAGTCGGGTCGTCGACACCCAACGCAGACACGACAGTTGACAGAAGTGTCTACGCAACAAAGGTTGAGATGATGGTTTGACACTCCTTCCGTACATTTGAGGACAATGTGGAAACCAAGTGTGGGGAAGGAATTTATTTAGTAATACATGTACATTTCCTTTCTACTTTTGAAGAATGAAAATCGCGGTTAGGTGAAAACCCATAGGGTGGGCACCTAAGCAAAATTAGGAAGGTGGTCGAGGACAGAATGAAAACTCAAAAGTGCATTCCGGGTAAAATGAAGAATCGAGTTGCGAGTGACCAATGATGGATAAGGAAAAGGCTAAGGTCAAAACCCGAAAGGGCACCTTAGGTAAAATAAGGGATTTTGAAGAAAAAAAATGGGAAAATGAGAAAAAGAAAAGAGAAAATGACAAAAATGAAGCAAAAAGATGGAACAAATACTTCCTATTATGAGCATTTGGGAGGGGATAAAAATGTAGTGATAGGGAGGGCATAAAAAGGAGGTTAGCTTAGGTTTTTTTTTTTGTCATAAAAATGCATTCCAAAGTGAGGGATTTTCAAGAAAAAAAAAATGGGAAAATGAGAGAAAGAAGAAAATGAGAAAAATAAACAATAACAAAAAAATGGATCTCCTATTCTCCTTCATATAATGAGCATTTGGAGGGATAAGAAGGGAGTGATAAAGATGACATAAAAAGGAGGTTAGATTAAAATTTAATCTATTTATTCTGTCACAAAAATGCATTGCAAATTGGTGGTTTTCTTGTTGGGTTGCTAACACTGTGGTGTTATCCAACCACAACTCAGTACCATGAATTGCATTGAACGGAGTAGGGGCGGAATAAGAAGTAATGAGTTATGTTTCATAGGAGATTAAGGGGTCACTTTGCTATTGCCTTGGGATAAGGCACGAGTGACCAAATTCCATACTTTTAGTGATATACGGAGGGTGGTTTGGTGATGGTAAGGAGTCGGTGGTGTGTGTCTTTTAGGGATGATATAAAGAGGAGTGAGTGAGAATAGAGATTCGCAACAATTAAGTCTAGATTTTCTGTTTTTAATAGGCGATTGTTTATGGGGGAGATATAAGAAGGGTGTTATGATGAAAGAGTGATCGGGTTCTCCTATACTCACTACATGGACTCACTATATAGACTTGTGGTTTGATTTACTAAGTCTTGAATTTTTTACTTAGGATGAGTAAAAGCCCAAGTGTGGGAAAATTTGATAGTACAATAATGTGTCGTGTTAATTAGGGTCATTTAGCATTTGGTAGTACAAGTGTGGGGGAAATTTAATAGTACCATTTGCTACCCTTTAATTAAGTTACTCTAGAGTTAGTCAGGTTATAAGGGCCCTGTTCTTTTGGACTTAAACTCATTTAAATTAAGTTCACTTCAAATCCTATAAGTTTAGTTTAGATAAGTTCAAATCCTATAAGTTAAGTTCAGATCCTTCAGTTCAGATTCTATAAGTTCAGATAAGTTCAAATCCTATAAGTTCAGTTCAGAAAAGTTCAGATTCTATAAGTTCAGTTCAAAAAAGTTCAAATCTAAGTTCAGTTCAGATCCTATAAGTTCAGTTCAGAAAAGTTCAAATCCCGTGTGTTATACAAAGGTTGTTTACGGATGACCCAAGATGGAAATTGTGTCGAGAATTGCATCGAAGGACCGCTATTTCACGAGAGATAGAAAAGCAGTCACTTTTGTAATCTAGAACTAGAGAGTCTTTGGCTCCAATGGAAATATCCATTTTGAATATGTATCACGTAAAATTAGTTCCACTTCCATGAGGCTATGGTTTTACTATTTCTTGGTTATGGGATAGGGTAAAACAACTCACAAAAGCAGACACATTTCTTTTAATTATGAAGTAGCAATCATTTGACGCAACTTGAGTGAAATTTCCATTATGGGTTATCGAAAAACATTTTTATGTCAACAGCACATGGATAAGGTTGTCTAAAGCCGCACGGGTAGTGATGTTGTTGCAAACAATAAACAGACTGGATATAGTGTGTATTGCTCCATTTGCTCCTTTTTATAAGTTGTCATAGGAAAGAAAGTTTTTTTCATTTTATTTGTCATTTTGCATTTTCCATGAACTTCTCTCAATGAATGCAAATTCTCATGTACTATTTTTAAAACCAAAGTTGATCACTATGGTAAAGAAAGAACTTAAATTAAGACTAGGGACAAAAAAATTGCTCCCTTTTCAATTCTCATACTTACCATTTTAACATTTCCAGTGATTTCTCTTAATTCTTGTGTAACACCCGAAAAAGACTAATAAACAAAACGGGGGAACTACAATTCAAGAATGTAGATGGTGTTGAGTCAATTACCTCATGCCTTTAAGTGACTTCTTTGCCATCTTCTCTTGAATTCGGGCTTCCCTATTGGATCTAGCCACGGTACCCCGGCTATGTTTTTCACTCAGAACTCTCTGCCTTTCTGCTTCATCTTCCCACCTCTACAATTGAACGTCACTTGAGTAATCATTAGGAAAATATATCAGCACCAAACCAGAGCCTGTTAATCACTGACCTGTCTCCTTGTGTTCAATTTGTACAGATTTCTGCCCTTTATCAGGAGCGGATGAAGTGGGGGAAGTGGTTTCTCCCCTTTGCTCCAAAGAACCTCAACCTGATGAGAGAAAGATGGTCAGCATAAACAGAAGTATAACTTTGGTCAAGATAAAAGAATGATCTTCCCTGGTCCTGTGAAGGAGTTAAGTAATACCATCAGCAGCAACATTACCATAGTCCATAGCGTCTTATAGCAAACCTTAGTCTAGTGTTGACAAAAGGCTATTTTCATCCGATTTAAGATTAAAACTGCGTCATAAGTCATAACCTGTTTGGTATGGCCGGTATTGGTGTCGGATACGGATACAGACGGACCCACATGAATCACTTTTTCAGGAGCATGGACTTTTTCAGAAAATGTCTTCAAAACATAAATCGACATTTATAAATTATAATATTAATTATTTACTGGGTTTTTTTATAGTCAATAGAGGCTCCGGCTGTGAAATACCGAGCAATGCTTAAAATCATTAAATCTTATAAACTGCCACTTTCGCCATGTGGCATCTCTTTCCCAAGTGAAATGTCAAATTGACAAGGGCCAAGTACAAATTTCATACCCATATCCTTGAATATCCTTTTCAAAACGGACACGGCCATAGATGTAAAAAGTCGAAGCAACAACGGTAATGACCAAAAGCCACAAATCACTTCTGTAGGAGACTTAACCAACAGTCCAAAGCATATCATGCTGTTTTGCACCCCCTACGCGTGATAAAGCTCCATATCAATGGATACTTGTATATTGTTCACACTAAGTGGATGTCAGACAGGTATAATGAGTGTTGTGCTTGTCGTTACATTCATCAGTAATGAAACATTCTACTAAGCATAATACACATAGGAATTCTTGTACTAATGGATAATCGGCAATCGATGGAGTATACTTCAACTTCAGTTAGTTCTCTAATAAGAGTATAACAATATAATAGCAAATACAAGAAATGATGTGTAGTCATGTATAGTAAACGAACCGTAAATGTATGTTGTTGTTTAGCTGCACCGTAACTTTCATTCACTATCCGGCCTGCAATGGTTCGTTTGCCGCATGGAGGTCCACTGGCACTCCTCGAGACAATGCTGAACCTGAGCCAAGCAATTGCACTGGTAAAGCAATGTTCTTAAAGACACTATGTTAACTAGCTCAGCAGCCATTAGATACGGATTTACAAGTATGAACTTTAAAATATGTAAATTGCAACGTCAAAGAACATACCCTTCATATACAGTTTGCTCAAACATCACTACGTCCCCTAAACATGCATCACCTGCATAATGCATAATGTCTCTAATGTTTATCATAAAATGTGGAGGAGCAGAACACCAACAAAATGCAGGTGAAATTTTCTAAAAGTTGATACTACATATTAGAACTTTAGAAATCAAGTACCTTACTTAGGCAACCAGAAAATCTTTTACAATTCAGAACAAGATATGTTCCGGTGATCAAAATTTCAAAACATGACATTGACAACGGAGATAAAGCTAATATGAATCAATTGAGAGTTTGAGACATACATTATGGTCAAGACATCCCTAGCCTTACTCTAAGCTACTACCACAATAAGCTAACTGTAACCATTTTCTTAAATATTTCAAATCTTAAACAAGACAATCTCAGATTCTCAGGCAGTGTCTCAGAACTTTTATTTGTGAGACAGTTCAACACGAGAGTAACAGAATAACGAATTGGTGTTTTGATTGCATAAAAATATTTTCATGTATTACAGACAAAACATACCCTTGCAGTTTAATACAAAGCTCGAAGGCGGATACTTCTCCTCTCCCCCATTTAGAATCCTGACAATCAGATTCACAATACCAGATTATCGTCTTTTCACACTTTAAAACGACTGTCAGAGAAAGTAAATAAACATTGCTTCCATAAAATAATTTTGCTACATACTCGATGTGCTCCTTAATTCTTTGAATAAGAATGTCCTTCTTCCCAGTTAATCTCAACCCATGTTTCCTCAAATACACTTTACATTGCTCCACCTTCAACTTCTCCACTTGCCCGCCTGACCACCATACAAAAACAATCCCTTTTTCGAATCAATAAAATCCTTCATAAATTCGTAATAATCTGCTATGCTTGCTTGTGACGAAAAGTGACTTGTGACATCTCAGAACCACCTCCTCCTTTTAACACAACTTTAACCAGTTGGGAGACGTCACAAGCTTACGACTCCTCACAAATGAGAATTTGTGCATAGTAATTCACAAGCAACAAATTAAATCATGTAAAAATTCTTGCTTACAATCTATTATTTCTTTAACTTTCTCAAAATTCTTCAAATCTTCTTTACTAAGCTTCGGCAAGCTCGTACCCTCATCATCTGCCTCTATTACTTCATCATCTCTGACATACAAAATGAACAAACTTATAAAACCAACCAAGAAAACAATGCATACAGTGGCGGAACCACAATTTAAAGTTTCAAGGGGACGAACTACTAATGCAATAACGTAAATTAGCAAAAAAAAATTCAAAACTTCAGCAAAAAAAATTCAAAACTTTAGCTAAAAGATTCATTTTTTTAAGGGGAGAACCGCCTCTATTAGCCCCACTTAGTTCCGCCACTGAATACAGAAGAGCAATCAAAATACGAATTATCCAATCATTTGTTTACCTTTAATTAAAATACCCGTGACAACAAATAAAAACGGTAAACAAATGAACAGGGCGGAGGGAGTACTACATAAATATTCGACACCAAGTTTAAATTTTGACAATAACCCAGATAAATTAAACTATGAATTCACCTTAATCTTGGTTTATTTTGGATTGATAGCTTGGAAAATTTGGATTGAGCTTTGATAAGTTGGTTTGTGTATGATGGGTCATCATCAGAATCTTCAGAATTGAATTCTTCATCTTCAATTTCAGAATAATGTTCTTGATCTTCATCTAGGTTAATGTAATTGCTGCGAGATTGTGCCATTTTTAGCGCAAATTAAGTTTTGTTTGAAAGAGGGTTTTGTGGGAGAAAGGGGGTGACGACCGTTGTCAATCCTTGCAACCTAAATCATTTGAAATTTCAATAAAGCCGGGGTGAGGCGGTTTTATGCAAATATTAATGTGAAATCAGTGTAGTTCACGAGCTAATACACGACTTTGTTTGTTAGATGACGGCATCAGAGATTATAATAATTAACTTTACAATTATAATTTGGAGTTTAATAATAAAATTATTATTTTAAGAATTAAAAATACTCTTAATTAACAATTTTTGGAAGTTAATATTATGATCATCCATTAGTAGAAAGAAACCTAAAAAAATGAATGCGTTTATATATGGTATATAAATAAAAAGAGTACAAGAATGTGATCAATTATCGAGGGTGAGATCACTTATTAGAAGGTGTTTTCTCATGAAAAATCTTGTCTAAATTTAGAGTTATAATATTTTCAAGAAGGCGTTAAAT
>JAOWBH010073945.1:0-14818 GCA_028566215.1 Silene coronaria | reverse complement strand
GTACACAAGAATGCCTTTATATCATTACTTAAAACAACAAAGAAATAGTCAAATGCAGCACCTACTCCAGAAACATTTGCAAGTGACAACTTTAAAGCGAAAAAGGTAGCTATACAATTGAATTAAAGTTCCAACATTCACTTTTTTCATCCAGGGTCTTTCAGATGACCAAAAAATGATGAACAAGAACACTTTTACATAATGCTTGACAGGACAGAGGAATTACAAGGCCTTTCAGATGACCACAAAACGATGTATTACCTCACCATCCTCCAGCTCTTCAACAACATCCTTGGCCAAATCTTCTCGATTACCAAAAACCCATTCACTATACAGAAAAGTATACATAAAGTGAGCTTTTAAACCTCTATTTGTTATATTACATTTTAAGCAGGGCAATATAAGGGAAAAAAAGCCATTAAAACTTAGGGCACACAAATGATTCCTCCACTTGTGGTAGAGACATGTTTTAAAACTTACCTCACCAGACAGCTCTAGAAAATTCATAGTTCACTAAGAAATAAATCTTAAGATTATCAAAAATAGAATTAAATGTTTCATAGACCCGTCTCTTCTTTTACTGTCTATTCTAGGATGAGTGTCGAACTGGTAGACCAGTAAAATGTCGAAGTAACATATGTTTCAAGAAGACAATCATAAATGTAATAATCTGAAATAGAGGATTGTTCATGTCTCTCAAACTTATAATCAACCGGACAAGATTAAAGGGGGCTGGGCTCCAGTCTAATAAGGGGAGAGAAGCAGAGGTAACCAGGAATCGATGCATATTACAGAAAATGCATCATCTATATGCAGATTAATGAAAATTGCTTCAACATAAACCGGAACATCACTACTAAAGCACTATGATCAATTGTTAATAAATGGGGCTACATATTTCTCGTCCAATAGGTCTAATATGGACTAGATCTTGATCCTGACTCGCATGCTCGATCTTCGTTATTATTGTGGCCAAGTTTAAGAGTGATATGTTGCTTCTTTTTTTTTTTTTCTCACAAAATGAACTACTCCGTATAAAGCAGCAGGTGGCTGAATAAAAACATAAACTAGCAAGCATTTGGAAACTGGTTCCTATCATCATAAAATTGAACGAAATCATTTTTAGTTCGATCTCCCGCTGTTATAAATTAACTATGTACCTCTACATAAAAAGACGAACTATGCCATTACAATGTTTAGCCGGTTCTTTTAATATTGGAGTATCCACAAGAGGTCAAAATATTAACACTCCCTGTATTTCAATGATTACGCACCCCATTTGCTTTTCCCCTCGTCAAAAAGTCGAATGGGGCAAATTTACTGAAACAGAGGGAGAATAGAAGTCAATATATTTTATTGATTGTCCACCCCATTAATCTGAAGGGTTCATTGTCACTCCCTCACATGAAAACACTAACTGACAAAAGTGTTTCTGACTCCCAAGCTATCTAAGGGAAACTAGAGATTTATAAAAAATAGGGGAAAATGGCTGGCTTGTTCATATGCATTCACTAGTCATGTCTAGTATAGACCATGATATAACTATAGGTAAGTTCCACAGATGCAACTGATAGTTTACACACTATGATAGTCTCCTCTCTAAGAGATAGCTCACAGTGAGACATGTTACATTACCTGGTACAGTAAATTTGTGTGTGAGGTCGTAGATACTTTGGAACTTTCAGAAATGCCTCAAATGAAGTAGCAGCCAGAGGTGCATCACTTGGCCCTGCAACAAAGATAGTACATCATCTTAAAAATACTCCAACATTGCAACAATAAAATATGAATTAAGCACAGTAAAGAGGAAAAAAAGAAACTACTGTGGCATAATGATATTGTTTTAAGACAAAAAAAAAAGAAAAAAAAGAAAAAAGACATCATTCACTAGACTACCACAATCTGAAATATAATGGCAGCAGTTTAATGGGTCAAGTTACACTATAACCGCGAATGTGATGCTGGTAAGAAGAAGGCGGTAGGGTTAAAGAAGTGATACAAAACCCCAAAATATATAGAGAGCACCTACTGTACTGATGTTTAGGGATGAAATTTGGTAGCAGGTCTAATACAACTAGAGACTAACAAACATAATCTGGAAGGTTCTCTCCCTCACCTAGTCACCTCTCATCCCCACCCCAAAGAAATCAAAGAACAAAAAAGAAGTTCATAACTGATGGAAAGTATCAGCTATATAGCTACAAAATGCTCTATAATAATGAGTAATAAACGGCAGGTCACGGCTCAAAGATTCCCCAAGTCTACGTAATTGCAATATATAACCATGTTGTTAATCCTTAGGAATTGAGTGGAGAAAACTTATTGTTCTATGTTTCGCATTTTACACTTCTCTTTGCCTAAAAAGAGATGGCATGATTTACAATGCTAATCCTGTAAACATTATACTAATAAATACATTAAGCACAAGTGCTCAACGTTTATCACTTATTTCACTACCTTTTTGAAGGAGAACATCAGAGAATGTAAAGTGACCCGTTTATCAGCAGTATTTAGGTTCAGTGCCATTTTAGCCCTAACAACTTCAGATGGCACCTAACACATTTGCTGCAATTTCCAGTAGTTTACATGACCATTACTTGCGTGGATGGTAAAATAACAGCCAGATTTGGCCCCAGTTATAAAATACCCAACAGAAAATGTTTCAAATAAGAGAAATAAAAAATGAACAAAGGTAGATTATTGTACAGAAGTAGATCCTTACCACAATAGTAAGTAGTTAAAACACGAGCATCTGGAGCATGAGCATAAATCTCACTGGCCATTCTACGTATGGAGTTGAAATGCTCCACATTCAGCGGCTGTCAGTAAATATAGTTGCATGTCAAGTCAGATATACGAACTTTATCTATATGTTTGTATAGTAGATTCTATAATTGCACTATGAAATTTTAGTAATAAATGCGTAAGAGGCTAAGAGCAAAGTGTTTCTTCAGGCAAAAGGCAAAGAAACTAATTTTCACTACTCAGCAGTCAGCACCTCTTTGTACCAAATCAAATTGGAAATAAAGTTCTATACCTACTAAATATAGTGATTTGTCTATAGCACCAACATTTTGTCATACTGAAATTAAGAATAAGTAATTCACGTATTTAAACATTTTGTGTGAAGGATTGCTTTTTCAGGTAAAGCAGTTTGCCTCACCAACCCTCTGAAGTTCTAATACTACTTCACCTAAACTTACCCAGTGCCTAGGCTCCAAAAGCCGTGTTCCCTCACAATTTTACAAATATGTGTCACTTTAGAAGTCTACACAGTTTCAGCTTTCAGGGATGACTTGTCAACCAAGATTCAGAAAAGATAGTTGAAATCTGGCTGCTCAATTATGCTACAGAGAAGCTAATATCTGAAATTTTTTCTATTTTGCAAGAGTATCAGCATTAACAGGCAGAATTCAATGATAGTTAACTGCAGCATACAGTTGTGAGACATTAATTTAATTATATACTAGCAGCAGCATGATTAGACGTTTCCCTGCGTTTTTTTGGTTTCTTCGACTTGCAATAACCAAAACCACTAAAATAATGATTAACTGTCAGATGTTCGACTCTCATCGGTTAGAAGAATACTTCCTGCATTCAACATCATCAGAGGCAACACTAGAAGGCTTCTCTTGAAGAAGTTCACCTCATTAAAGGTTGTTCTCATGATTAAAGTTGTGCAAATATCTGTTCAACTCGTTGTGACAAGGAAATGAATGGAACCGATCAGAGGAGCAAAAACTAACAGAATCAGCTCTTGGCCAAGTTGCTTGATTCATAGAGAGTATATTTTTTAGCTTCCCCAACCATTCCTATTGTTCAGTTATCCCAGTTCCCCAACACAACAGCTTCTTCACTCTTCCAACAGTTTCTCTAACCACAACCAGCAGTGGTATATCCATGCAATGTCCACTACCACATCAGTCCACCATGCCCTAACCAGAATCTATGAGCAGCCAATAAAAAAAATATGTCAGGTCCACTATTTAGTTTGAGCCCAAGTCCTAGTGAGGCACAAACAAAACCCCCCTGGTGTGACCTAAGTGTGGCTTAAGATAAGGCAAAGCTAGCGAGGCGCAGTATTATTCACTTTTCATATTTTTTCCTACAAGTTCTTTTTATTATTTCTTTCTCTTTCCCACATTGTCCCTAGGTTTTACTCTTTTACAACTTAGGCCTCTATAAATCCCACCAAAATGTATTGTTGCACACTGTCATTTCAAAAGTATAAACTTGTTTGCAAAAACAGTACGAGGTGGGTGACTTTGTCTCATGTCTTTGGCCTTTTAAAGCTTAGGTCCACCAACCACCATACTCCTTCTCTTCTCCCCTTTTCACTTAACCCCTCCCAAAAGCGCCCCGTTGTACATCGTTTTTGACTTGGTCTCATAATTCACATTGATTACTTCCACCTCCAACATCAAAGCCTCCCTGATCTTCATCATCAACACTGCCTTAAAATAATTCTGCATAAAAGTCCTTTTACACTACTTTATCAATCGGATGTGCTCATCGTGGACTTCAACATTGAGATCGACTATAGGCCTTTTAAATCTGGATGCTTGTGGTCCAGTAGGGTTAGTAGCTATTGCCCCTGCTAGGAAGTGATGATGATAGCAACAGTCACAGTGGAGCTGATTAGTATGTGTGGAGTTGTTAGCCGCGGTGGTAAACTGGTAATGCCTGCCAAGAGTGCCAACTAGGTAATGCAATCTGTTACTTCCAAGGAGTGGTGAGCAATAGATAAGGTGACCCTGTAACTCTCAACTCTCAAGTGCTGGTAATAAGCTGAGTGAATGAACCAAACAAAAAGAAAGGCTGGGCAACTCATTCAGTTTTCGAAGGCTCCTATCACCTGTACCAAACATTGCCTGTAGTATTACCACACTTTGCACATTCTAGCTTTCTATGGCCTTGCAACTTCTTATCCTCGTTATATTAATTGCACTTGACAACTATAGGTGGGCGTGTAGTCTCAAGAGGTAGGGAGCTTATTGCCAGTTGCCACACATCTAGCAATATATGGTCTTAACTAGTCTAGAATTTGCATTATGTTAATCAAGCTGATACCTACAAACTTGGACCAATTCAGTTTCAGAAAATATAAATGATAGTACCAAGCACCTCATCCCACAGATAGAAGTAGGCTTTCCTCCAATGGTCCTTTGTCTTTAGTACGTTGATCTCTTCCTGCAGAAAATTTGGTGCAGCATCACCACTGTCCCACAACATGGAAAACCCAGTGTTTTAAATCCACCATGAATAAACAGTGAGCAACTTATAATGGAACTAGAGGCAATGAGGGATACCATGATACAACTGGACAATAAGGAACAGCGTATGCCGCCAGCCTTGGATCTGAGTAATATTCATCTGATTTTGGATGATCGGCTGTGCCAGAAGATGATGATGAAAGTTAACATCAACAATAAATCTCAACCTTGGTACTACCCATAATGTAAGACTTGATAAAAAGATTAAAAAACACAGCTAGGAAGAAATCCCTAAATTTCCTTCTCAATGAACGAATAAAGCATGGGAGTAAATTTCTGGAAGATTTTCTATTATAGCATCCATGAGTATCAGATCTTCTGAAAGATGTCCCCATTAACTATGAAGGGCCTGTGGACTGAATGCTATTGTATTTCATCGCAGTCATGCAGTTAGCCACCCTATGCAAGAACTTAGTGTAACAGCTTCACCAATCCACCTTTGCATCACTTCGCTGAAATCAATTTACTCTCTATCCACAAAGTAAAGTGTCTGAAGTTTCTCCATCACATCTTACTCTTGAACTTTACACACCAGGTGTTTTAATCTTCCATATAACTACAAACAACTTTGTTCCATACTTCCACTGTTTGATTTTCTGTTTAAGAAACCCAACTTCCTTGTTTGGACAAAGTTGTGGGAACTAGTAACACCCCCAATCCAACCACCAAACTTTCACCAAATCATCACACCCTTTCCACTCAAGCCAAACATTTTCAAACTTGAAAGACTATTAGCTTCACAAGATCTTTGGACGCTCAAAAGAACCAACACATAAGCAGGAGTGATTTAAAAAGCTATGTCATGAACTCTCGGATAATGTTTCTTGCGATAGAAAAGAGCAAGTGACCAACAAGACCAAACAAACAATTCTTCATGACTTAACCAAATGAATTGCCACCTTTTAGTGTTTTAGAAGAGGGTGAATGGATTAGAAGAATCGATAAAAGAGGAGAACTCAATAATGCAGAGGAAAAAAGAAAACATTTCAAGACCCTAATATGAAGACCTAAAAGCAAGAAGTCACCACCCAAACAGCAAATGAACTTCCAAAGATAAATTAATAAATATTTATACCTCCTGCAAAACATCACATATTATCGCCATTTGGACCAAATATTCAAATGAGGCCCCATAACGATTTGTCACATAAAGATCTGGGATTGCAACAATTCAACAAACACAAATCTCTCATTCTAAATGATGCAAGCATCGTATATAAATGCTCCCGGAGTCCCGTCAGCCCGTTGCATAACACAAGTCAATGTTGCAGTTACATTAATTTACGTTATGGCCTACCAAAAAACACCGATTTCACCGTCCACCAGTGAATCCGTATAAACTTGGCCTTGAAAAATACCGTATCTAATGTCAAATCAAGGGAAAATCTTACTCAAGAGTGGTAATGAGTAATAACATAGACAGCAGAAAGCACTTATGGAAGGAAAAAAAAAATCACAAAAATAGAAATGTGAAAAAATTGACATGCCTCGAACACAAAACTATTGCAGATCTATCAGACCATGACCCAAAACAGTGACTGCTTGGTAAAGGAAAAAAATAGGTTTTATGATTGTGAAGAAGAAATCACGTACCAGGCCATGGACATGTATAAGTCAATACACGCATGCCATCGCCCCATCTACAGAAGTAGGGACTAATCTTATATTGAAGCAGCCATTTGAAATGCATCTCCAACGTGTCAAACCATTCATTGCTTCCATGTTCCACATTATATCGGTCCTCAATGACTGTGTCAGATATCTAGGGAAGAAGTCAAAGAAAGATACACAAATACTACAAAGGTATGGTCATGAACATTACCAATTAAATGAAAAATCTATGAAAGATAAAAAAAAGAGACCACAGTTATATAGGACTATAGGAGTGTCTGTTTCCACTGTTAGGTTAATAATTTGGAAACGTGGGGGTTAGAGTGTTAGATCGCTTGGCTAGTAAGTTGGATCAGATGGAAATGAAGGGAGGGAAATGAAAGGATACATTTTTCTCCCCACAAGCCAAATTAAATTGCTACTTCTCTACCCTCCCATCCGGCCTTTGTCTCCCCTTACCTCCTTTTTGTATCCAAACAAAGGGTTAGGCACTCAACGATAGGGCCAGTTGAGTGCAAGGTAAGGTGTGGTGTGGTGTGTCAACCCGATTAAAATTCATATGATATGAACAAAATACAAATGTGCCTATTTGATGTAATCTTATCACTAGTACATCGACAACCTGGTGGGTATTGACTGGTTCATTGTTCCAACTAAACGTGTGTGACTAGCAGAGACAGCACCGTCGCTCACACTAGATAGAGCCTCATCCCAAGTCCCAACATTGGAGTAATTTATAGCTTCGCTCACACTAGATAGAGCCTCATCCCAAGTCCCAACATTGGAGTAATTTATAGCTTCTATAACTAGAAAATTTACTGACTTTGTCCTTCACAGAAAAGCTTTTGGAATTTAAAAAATGTTACTGGCAAGGCTTCGCAAAGGACTGTATCCCCCCCACCACTCACTCACACACACACACACACACACACACACACTAAAATCAGATTTTTATAAAAGTTCCAAATTTCAACACGGACTAAATCGACAAAAGCAAAGAAGCATATCACAAAAATATAATAACTAGATTAGTTAACAAGAACACAAATTACTTGAACATTCTTAAAGGCAAGAAAAAGGATACGCCAATTACAGCAGGACGCGATGGTGTAATTGGAAGTGTGAAGTCCCAAACTGTCAAGCTTATCTTTACATGAACTGAACGGCTAAGAGTAGAATCTTCCTCCATCATATCAGCAGTCCCATTATCGGTTAAAAACTCAGAAAATGATGGAGACAGAAGAACACGATTCAGGTTTGAACTCACGGATTTTGCTTTGTTGACCTATACAGAAAATATGCAGATAAGGCACCATGAGAAAGCATACAATTATGAAATCGAATGGAGCAGGGATAAACTTGTAAGTATTGAACAATTATATACAACTTCACCATTTCATCAACTGTGTTATGGTGAACTGCTTCCATGATCTCCAGACAGGTACTCAATTCTCTGAAAAGATCACGTTTTTCAGCTTTACCCAAGCTTGACGTTGCAGATCTGTGACAACCCATAATATATCACTTAAGTGGAATAAAATGGAATTTAAACAGCCAGAATACTTATTTTTAAAATCATAACTAAAAATGTATACACTAATATCAATTGTTCTCAATTATACTAAAAATTAACTGAGTTAGCGGGAGCAGGTTATCACGGTGCATCGGCCTTGATTGCAAGGACAAGTATGTCTCCCTGATATATTCCTGGAGGTTGGTCACTGGGCACATCAATGGAAAACCATAACGAAGTTGTTTCTCTGCAATGATGATAGAGTTACCATCAGAAAACAGAGACAATGTGCTGAGCTTAACTAAAATCTTCCTGAAAGTTAAAAAAGTGTTCCAACTAAACAACATACAATAGAAAAAAAATACCCAGGGTAGAGGCTAATGCGAGAGACTGGCAGGTCTAGAGGCACGAGAGCATCTGGAACTCCTAAAACGGGAGCAACACGCCGGATCTTCAAAGATTGGCCGACAACCAACCTGAATACAGAAAGCATGGAACCTCAAAACAGACCTTAACAAACTAAACAGAACAGAAAAGAAAATCTCAAACAATAGCCAAAGGACCGAAAAAGAATTGAAAACATTCAGAAACTAACCGATCACCAGAAGCAGAGGTAAGGTCATTACATTGCACCTGCACTGTTCCTGCAACACCGCAGCTACCCCAAGAAACCTTTGGTCGTAGAGCGATTTGAACGCTTTCTCTCTCATTTCTAGCAGCTAGCAGATTCATCTACATGATAGTAAGAATTTAAATGAGAGCATAAACATCACATTATCTTCCATCACTTCCTTCAGTCTCCACAGACATTTCCATAGAAGTTGAACCTTAATGCCCCAAGATAAGATGCAAACATCCACAGGGAATATATAATAGCCTGAATTCCCGCCAATGGAAAAGGGTAAAATAATGGCTATGCCACAATAAACTTACACTCCCCTTAAAAGAGTGAGTGTGCTCCTAGTACTATGGACTTCTCTTCTGGTCCAGAGTCCCAGATAGAGAAAACTACAATGGCTACATTCTATCAGAGCATTCTTCTACAACTCTGGCACTATTTATTAGGGTCAACCCAGATTTATTAAAACAAGGAACATAAATGGCTGCAATCGCCTGCATTTCAATGTTGTTACAAATAGGAACAGTTTCAGCGATGATCACTGAGTATGACTTGATTTTACCAAGAGCAAGATATAAGCTTGTATCTGTCCTCAATTACAGAAAGCTTTGTCAATGGACGGTCTAGAAATAAGAATCCCACTTCTGGGAATAGCGAAATCCCTAAGTATATTCTTTTGTGTCTTAAGTTAATACATAGAGTATATCATAAACTCACTATCAAGGTAACTATTACAGAGTATATAGCTAATTCTATTGCTCCTTGTATTCATTTCTGATCTTCACTTCAAGAGTTCAAGGTCAATACTACATAACTCACTACACTCCCAAGAATAGTCCAAAGCAGTACATATTGTCTCACAATGGCAACTGTTTACACTTTACACTATTGATTTTCTACATATTCATTGCAGTTTCATCAGGCGTGTACAGAAAACAACTTCTCAATGTCATATATTAAAGACAATTAAAGTTGTGTACACCTAACCTAAGTTTCACTCTCCTCGAGTAGAAGGGGGCCTCTTAGAGGCTTTAGGGTTATAATAGTAGCGTAAAAGATGAATAGGGTAGTTGTGCACTTAGCGTATACACCTTTCAGGAACAAATTTAACAATGGGCTGCAAAGGTGTTTTGTTTGCCTAACAAAAGCGCGCGTGTGAAATGGGTTCACTTGGCCAGCATGCGCCTTGATCATCTACATCACAACAGCTAGCAATGCATCTCATTCCCCTAAGGCCATAAGTAAGATGTAATATATTAAGATATATCTCATTCCCCTAAGGCTGTAAGTAAGATGTAATATATCAGATTAACTAGTATGGAGACTATGGACCTTCACCAAACAACACGTGATACAGTAGACAAGTCAGGGCAGAGCTCAAGTGAGCACCCGGCTAAGGTGATGGACATCCTTGTGGTTTGCATTATCATGCCTAGTTAGCCACTGACCCCCACCCACTAGGTTTTAAGCTCATAATATACTACAACCTCCATTTGACTTTAGTGGATCACCGATGTCAATTACCTTTCAGTCTTTCACCATTAAATTCTCTACATATATTTATCAAGAACAAATCATTTTCATATTATTACTATTATTACTCGTATTATTGTTTAATTGGGATATTACATAAATGGGATGGGGAGAGGTATTACAAAAAAAAAATCACTACACAAGTAGAACAAAATAGGCTTTAACATACGTACAGTCTCCAACTGCCGTGGCATTTCCTGTGACCCGACATTTGCAGTACTAGGCATGCACCAAACATGCAATAATTCAGAAGATGGAACTTCTGAGGGTTCAATGGCCCCTTTCAACGCAATTGAAGCAACAGAAGCACCATCACTCCATCCATATGATGTCCCTCCTCCTGCAACACCTTCAACTGGTGGCACCGACGAGTCATGCGTATTCCCTAATAAACAAAATGTACCACCAAACGCACAAATCAACCACCAAACTTATCTTAACAATTACAATATGAAGACATGTAGACATACAGAACATTGTTATCATTAAATACCTACAAAACTAGCACACGCCAAATGGAGACACAAGCTAGAACAATTTCTGGTTCTATCGATCATTTGTTTAGCTTTCAATTCCATTTTAAGAGAACATTCAAATATACAAATTGGTCATCTACTTGCAGAAAAGTACAATTTAAGTTAGCCCACTCATCATCCAAAATCAATAGGCCTCAACCTCATCCTCCGACTTAGGTCTCCAAGCCAAAATTGAAGGTAATGAAATGATGGAAACTGAGGGAGTATCCGCTTAACTCCATGAGTCCATATTGTGTAACACAGATCTACTAATACAAATAGAATGTCCCAATTAAATAAAAAGTTTGTTATTAATAAATCTGCGCTAAGAACGTCATGTGGAAGGCTGCCTTACATGGTAATTTGTACTTAATTCTTCACAAATTAAGATATCATTTCACCAAATTAACACAAACAAACACATAACAGCAACAAGATCCGTCAGCGAAACTCGTACTTTCACTAAAACGCAAATTACACAACCAGTAACAGCACTTCCAAATTCTAACACGTTATAATCCAAAATTATCCATAAAATAGAACAATGTGGTAGAATCACACCAAGACCTACGCTTAAGCATAAATGAGTGATAATTTAGAGTTACATAAATAGAAATTGCTTCAGCATTTATATCAAATTTCGCAAGCATGACAATAATTACTGGATCAAATGTAAATAACTGATCAAGAGTTCAAGACTGAGGGAGTATCCATTCAATTTCAGACAAATTAACATATCATTTCACCAATTTAAACGCAAAATAGCTCAATAACAGCAACATTATCCATTGTCAAAACTCGTAATTTTGCTAAAACACAAATTACTCACACTTCCAAATTCTCACACAATATAATTCAAAATTATCCATTAAACATTAACTATGTCCTAAAATCACACCAAAACCATTACGATGAAGCTCAAATGCGCGAAATCGATATATACCAGTAGAATTACACATCGTAAACAAAAAATTAGAAATTACTTCAGCAATTATATCAAATTCGGAAGTTTTAACATAACATAGTGCAAAAATTATCCAAAAAACAGAATCATGTGTTAATATCACATCAAAAACGTTCACGATTAAGCTCAAATGCGCGATAATCGGTACAAAACCAATAGAATTACATATCGTAAACGATAAAAATAGAAATAACTTCATCAATTATATCAAATTCGTAATTACTCGATAATTAAACAAAAGAAAAGAATGATAATGAAGAAATCATTGCGATATATACCTGAATCATCCATGGCGTCAATGAAGATCGAATGAATAATCTGAAAATGTTGATTGAAAAAATGTTTATTATTACGCCCAGAAATCCAGAATTATTTGATATCAGATGAATCGCCTGTGTTAACTGACTGCTATACTGGTTTTGTTTCCTTTTTTAAAAAGGCACAAGTTTTTTTTTTTTTTTTTCCGACCAGAATCGTGTGACACCGTCTCATATTAAAATAACCATTTTTTTAAAAGAGACGGTCTCTAGTTGTAAGAGTTCTCTTATCTCGGCTATGAAGTTGGGGTGTGATTCTTACCCGCGACATGACGTCCACAAGACTTATACATATTTTTATGTTTATTTTTTCACAAATTCTTGTTTACAACTGTTGTAAACAAGAATAATTTACAACGAGAATGTAAAACCATCCAAACTAACTATTTTTGGGGGTGATACATCCCATCGTTATAATTTACTCCCTTCGTCCTCAGTCATTTGTTGTCATATTTCATTTTGGGGTGTTTCAGTCAATCGTAATCCTTTCTATTTTAGGATTGCATTTGATGAGCAATTTGATTATTCACACCAAATTTGGTCCACTTGGTATTTGTGTCAAAATCAAAAGACAACAATTGACCGTAACGAAGGGAGTACATTATATAAGTAAGACTAATTGTTATTTTTTTTAGTACGATTATAACTTCTGCTACGTAATAATTTTGTGATGTTAGTACCAATTACAGTATTATTATTAGGATCTCTTAATAAAGTGTCTCTCAAATGATTTACTAGATGTCTCGACTATGGATAGATAATATGAGAGATATTAATAGTCCATATTATTATATACCAAAAGCTAATGAAAAGCGAAAAAGGAAAACATTAAATAAATAAAGAGTTAAAAAGCTCTTATAATAAGTTTATCGATTTTTCTAACGTATGTTTAGAAGCGAACCCAACATTTAAATTATGTAAACAAGCTCTTGTAATAAGTATCGATTTTTCCTAACGTATGTTTAGAAGCAAACCCACCAATTGTGACGTTTTTTTTTTGTCAATTAGTCTTGCTTGTGACGGGTCGGATCTTGTGACGGATAGTTTGTGAGAGGAAATGGGTAGAGGGGACAAAGGAGGGACAAGGAGGGACCCCATGTGCTTCTCCGCTCACCCTAAATGGGTTTTTTGTGAAGGGAAACGGTATCCGTCTCTTACCTCCCGTCACAAGTAAGAATTTGTGTTTCATTAATCCAATTACAGTGGTGGGTTCACCAGAATTGAAATTTCATTATTGTACGTCGTACCTTATACAGTAAGTAATTAATAACACTTTACTCCTTTGTCGGATCTCACCAACTTCACAAATTTACATTTCGTATTATTTGTGTATTTTATTTTACTCTACTGTAGTGTCCTTTGAGGGCGTCTTACGTAAAAATTGTGACATAATATCATTAATATAGGATGACGTAAATGGTATACAGGATGAAACCTCCCTTGTGTTTGTTAAGTGGTCCGTCTCTCCTCCCTTCGGGTGTGGTCAGACCGGTTTTCATGTATGGTACTAAAGAGTAAAGATGAGGGTATGATGAATTAAATTGAGCTTTTAATCGCCAATAAACCCATATAAATACGCATATATGAGTGTCCTCATGGATAAAAGAGAGTATAATCCATTGCTAAATAGTTTTAGAGTGAAACTTATTTGAGCTTATAAAACGGACTTTCTCTCTTCCATTTGGGTGTAATCTAAGTCCGTTTACATGTTCAGCCTCTAAGAAATTGACAGCTCTAACATAGCAACATGTGGTTTTGTTCCTAGTCGTACAGTCTCCTTCGTTCCCCACCATTTTACACAGGAAATTTCATTATTGTACGTCGTACCTTATACAGTAACTATTAATCACACTTTACTCCTTTGTCGGATCTCACCAACTCTGCATTTCTTATTATTTAACCACTCATTGGGTTAACATTTACTTACACAATCACAAAACCTTCCTTCTTTGAAAAACAATGGCTGAAATCGGTATCAGTCTCGCAGAAAAACTGATTGAAATGGTGGGGTCTGAGGCCATCAAACAGATTCGGTCATTAAGGGGCTATGAATCTGAGCTTGATGACCTCAAAGAGACCATCATCACCATCAGGAAAGTCCTTCTTGATGCCGAGTCTAAGGGCCAACTTTCCCATGAAGCGCAACACTATATTCAAAAGCTCCAGGATGCTCTATATGCTGCTGATGATTTGTTTGATGAGGTTCGTACTCGAGCTGAACTTAAGCAGCAGCGCAACAAGAATGTTAAACTCTCTGAAAAGGTACGCAACTTCTTTTCGTCGACAATAAATACTCCTGGTGTCATAATTTCTATGTCCCGAGAGGTTAAGAAACTTAGGGAGAAACTGAATGCTATTGCTAATAATCATCACACATTTGGGTTTAGTGTCGACTTCCAACCTATTCGGGAGAGAAGGGAGGACACTTGTTCTTATGTGTATTCGGATGAGGTTATTGTCGGGAGAGAAGGCG
>JAOWBH010073834.1:0-14821 GCA_028566215.1 Silene coronaria | reverse complement strand
AGTAGGAAGAATTAGCATCCCCATCAGTCATCCAGTGTGCTTTGGCCTTCTGTTTTAAGAAAGCAATTTTGGCTGCCGGAAGCTGAATGAAATTATTGTGTGCTTCATACTCTTTCTTAATCAGTCCTCCATCCCCTGGTTGAAATGTCAACGGCTTTTGGATCTGATACAATTGAGTTTGAGCTAGGTCAGCCTTGTTTTCCACATCAGAGAAATGAGACTTCTTAATATTCTTGAGAGAAGGTTTTCACATCTTTAATTTCTTAACAACTTCATACATCTTAGTTCCATCTATAGTCTGGCTCCAAATAGAACTAACACAGTCATGGAATTTTGGTGCATTACTCCACGAGGTGATAGTTAATACAACTATGTGTTAACATGGATGATAAAATGGTTAATATATGTGTTGAATGATGCTCACATGATATTTACTATTATTATTTTGTTGACCTCTATGTGAAACATGCCTATGTGTGGTGTAGTGACGTGTAGTAATGTACGGTTAATGTATGAGTATGGCACGTACGGAGCAAATAACGCGTTGAGACCGAACTTGGTGGAACACTCGACCAAGTGGGTAGGAAATTCAAGCGAGTACCCCTCCCACTTGGCCGAGTGGATGGGTTGGGAGACATGGGTAGTCCTGCTTGCTTTACACTCGACTGAATAAACGGGGTACTTGACCGAGTGAGTCATCTACTCGGCCGAGTGACACCCATACTCGATCGAGTGAAAATGAAGGTCAGCTCAGTAAGTCCTAGAAGTTTGGCACTCAGTCGAGTAAGACGAGCACTCGACCGAGTGGAAGCCCACTCGACCGAGTGAGAACCCGAGTGGCCCCATGGGAGTTTAAATAATGTTTGACTTCCATGTGGGGCTACTCTAACAGTTCCTTTGGCTTTTGAAGCCAAGATGCCAGTCACTAGGAGAACGCAATCCAATTTCGAAACAAACCACGATGCCGAAGAGGTTGAGAGGCTTCAGGCCTAAAGTGCGGCTATCACGGAAGCACTTCGAGGAAGAAACAACCGTGCTTCGTCCATAAGCCAAGCAATGAATAGGTTTCGTCGTACCCGCTATGAAGGAAAAGGTGAAGCAAGCAAATTTAATGATTAGGTTTGAGAAGTGGAGACTATCTTTGATGTGATCCAATGCCCGGAAGACAAAATGGCGGAGCAAGCTGCGTTTTATCTTTATGGATCGGCGGGGGCATGTTGGAGCCATGAAAAGGGCGCCATGGGAGACTTCTGCAAAGGCAACGGACATGCGACAATCCCTTGGGCCAAATTTAAGGTGGAGATAAGAGATGAGTTCATTCCAAAACATGTGAGGAGTCGACTTTGTGCTGAGTTTGATAATTTCGTGATGAGTGAGGACATGACCGTCCAAGAGTATTACATGAGATTCAACGAGCTCTATGCTTATATAGAGGACCTCAACCTAAGTCAAGCACACTTGATCTTGAAATTTGAGAGGGGATTGTCCCACAAGATATTGGGAAACATGACCGTGGGGGTGCTTACCGATGTTAAGGACATCTATGCTCGGGTCGATAATGCCGAGAGGCTTAAAGAGGTAACTATGGAAGCAAAGGATAGAGTAGTAGGAAGAAGGAAAGCAGAGAGTGAAGGAGGGGGAATTTTGACAAGTGGACGACTTTTAATCAATAATGTTCCTATTAAGGAGGAGCCCAACTAAGTGGCGGAGCTAGATTCGCTAGAAGTGGCAGGAGAGCCATGAGTGAGGGTGGGAACATCAAGTGATACAACTGTGGTGGAATGGGTTACAAGAGGGCGGATTGTACTAGCCAAGGAGGAGGGACTATCACGCTTTTCAACAAAAGAAGGTTCTACCAAGCACCCACCCAGAGCTTCACAAATTCTTGCAACACCGGAGCTTGGAGGAATGCTAATCGAGGAAGAACCGGCGGGGGAGCTTCATAAGAGAATCCTCTCCTCATGGAACCATTATGAGTGGGCAAGCTTCGAAGGCAAGACCAACCACGCCGATAAGTACGGTGCAAGGGGCTCCAAGGGCTAGCGGGAAGTTGTACGCCAAGGGGAAACACGCGACCAAGGAGGAACCTCACGTAGTCTCGGGTATCTTTCTCATAAACTCCACACCTACTTTCATATTGTTCGTTTCAGGAGCGACCCATTCGTTTGTGTCCAAAGTACACTTGTTGACCCTAGGATTAAGGGAAGGGAAAAAGGCCAATAACGACGTAGTCCGACCATCGGGAGAATCGCTCATATGTACCAAATTGTTTAAGGAGGTGTCAGTTATTATTGGGGGAACTAATTTTCTAGTAAACCTATTTGAATTTCCACTAAAGGGGTTTGAGGTTATTTTGGGAATGAATTGGCTAGGTAGACACAAAGCACACATTGATTGTCACCAACGGAAAATATCTCTTAGGGGACCCAAGGGCGTCAAGGTGTCTTATCGGGGTTTCTTGAACCAACCACAAGTCAAATGAATTTCCGTGATGACCTTGAAATCACATATGAGGAAGGGGTGTCCTATGATACTATGTCATGTGAGAATCCTTAATGTAGAGGAACCCAAGGCCCATGATATACCGGTAGTAGGGGAATATTTTGATGTGTTTTCGGAAAAATTACCTGTTCTACCCCCACAACGCGACATAGAATTTAGTGTGACTTTTAAATCGGTAACGGGACCAATTTTTAAGGCTTCGTATCGTATGGGTCCAAAGAAATTGGAGGAACTCAAGAAACAACTAAGTGAACTATTGGATAAGGGCTATGTAAGACCCAGTGTATCACCTTGCGGTGCACCGGTTTTGTCCGTCCAAAAGTAAGACGGGAGCACGAGGTTATGCAAGGACATCCGGGAACTAAACAATGTGACCGTTAAGAATAGGTACCCTTTACCAAGAATTGATGACCTTATTTTACCAAAGTGGGGCGGGAGTGTTCTCCTAGATTGACTTGAGATCGGGATACCATCAATTGAGGATTAAGGATGAAGACATTCCAAAAACCGCTTTCCGTTCTAGGTATGTGCACTATGAATTCGTGGTAATGCCGTTCGGGTTGACAAATGCACCGGCCGTATTTATGGACTTAATGAATAGGATGTTTAGCCCGTATTTGGACAAGTTTGTAGTGGTTTTCATTGACGACATCCTTGTATATTCCAAAACCAAAGAGGAACATGAAGAATAACTTAGGATTGTATGGCATACATTGAGAGACAACCAACTTTATGCCAAGTTATCCAAGTTTGAGTTTTGGTTAGAGAGGGTGGACTTCTTAGGACATGTGGTGTCAAAGGAGGGAGTGTCAGTAAACCCTAGTAAAATTGAGGCCGTGTCATAGTGTGAGGCACAAAAAGAACATAGCAAAGATGAGGAGCTTCTTGGGGTTAGCCAATTATTACCGGAGGTTCGTGAAAGATTTCGCCAAAATAGCTAGACCCTTAACTTCGCTCATGTGGAAGGAGAATCGATTCAAGTGGGATGCGAGTTGTGAAACGGCTTTCGAAACACTTAAGAATAATTTGACTACCGCCCCGGTGTTGACATTACCGTAAGGAAGTAACAACTTTGAGGTTTATACCGACGCATCCAAGAACGGCTTTGGGTATGTCATGATGCAAAATGGGAAAGTGATTGCTTATGCATATAGGCAATTGAAAAACTATGAGGAAAACCACCCCACCCATGATCTTGAGCTTAGTGTCGTAGTATTTGCATTAAAAATTTGGAGGCATTATCTTTATGGAGCAACATTCAAAATATTTTCCGACCATAAGAGCTTGAAATACATCCACACTTAGAAAGACTTGAACATGAGACAAATGAGGTGGGTAGAGCTAATATGAGAATATGATCTAGAGATAATCTACCATGAGGGGAAGGCCAATATGATGGCCGATGCTTTGAGTAGGATCTCGGTGCACTCTTTGTGTACCGCTCTATCATTGATGAGACTAAGGGAAGAGGTGAGAAACATGGGTATTCATGTAATTCGAAAAGGGGAAACGATTAGCGATTTGACTCTTGAACCCGAGTTATATGGAGAAATCCGGGAATTTCAAGCTACCGATCCAAAAATCTTGGAATGGAATGATGCTTTGGGAAGAGGGGACACTTCTAAGTTTATGCTACATGAGGATGGGAGCCTTCGGTTTGAGGGACGATGGTGCATACCTAATAATGAGGAGTTGAAGAATAAGATCTTAAGTGAAGCTCATAATATGCCATATTCCGTGCATCCGGGAGGCGACAAGCTCTACAAGGAGTTGAAGAAAACCTTTTGGTGGCCGGTTATGAAGAAGGAGGTTGCGGAATTTGTGGCTAGATGTCTAACATTCCAAATGGTAAAGGGGGAGCATAAGAGACTGCAAGGGAAGATACAATCTTTGGAGGTGCCCATTTGAAAGTGGGATTCCATTTCTATGGAATTCATTGTGGGATTACCAAGAACGCAAAAGGGGAATAACATGATTTGGGTAATTGTCGATCGACTTACAAAATCAGCTCACTTCATACCCATGAAGGATACATGGAGCAAGGTAGATTTAGCCAACGTCTATCAGAAGAATGTACTTAAGTTACATGGGACACCAACGGATATCGTATCGGAGCGGGATTCTTGATTCATTTCACGGTTTTGGCAAGAACTACAAGACTCCTTGGGAACAAAGCTAAAGATGAGTACCGCTTTTCACCCGGTCACAGATGGCCAAACGGAAAGGATGATCCAAACATTAGAAGATATGCTTAGGGCTTGTGCATTGTAATTTGGAGGCTCTTGGGAGGAGAGACTAGATCTAATAGAGTTCTCCTACAATAATAGTTATCATGCAAGCATTGAGATGACACTGTTTGAAGCACATTACGGTAGGACGTGTAGGAGTCCTATATGTTGGGATGATGGCGCGGAAGCCATAGCGTTGGGGTCACAAATAGATCAAGACATGGTTGAGCAAGTCTATATCATCCGGGAGAAAATTAGAGTATCACAAGACCGTCAAGAGAGCTATGCCGATGTGAGGAGAAGCGATATTGAATTTGAGGTTGGGGACAAGGTTCTACTTAATGTTTCACCCATGAGAGAGGTGATGAGATCTGGAAAGAGGGGCAAGTTAAGCCAAAAGTTCATTGGGTATTATGAGATTCTAGCTAGGATTGGGGAGGTTGCCCACCGTTCCGCACTTCCCACGACCTTGGACCGTGTGCACAACGTTTTTCATGTCTCCCAACTTCGTAAATATGTAAATGACCCCTCCCACGTCCTTGAAGCAGAAACAAACGAGATAGATAATTCCTTGGCCTACGTGGAAACACCCAAGAAGATATTAGATCAGAAGGTAAGGAGAACTAGACGCGGGGAGACAAACTTGGTTAACGTTCTTTGGTCATACCATCAAGTTGAAGTAGCCACTTTGGAAACCGAAGAGTCCATGAGAGAGTGATATCCCTACCTTTTCGAGCATGTATGAGTCAATTACGAGGTCGTAACCTTATTTTTAGGAGGCCAGGGCGAGTAGACAAAACAAAATCCTTCGCACCTTCCCTTATACTTAGAAATGCGACTCGATTTATAAATATAATTATCTCTTGTTTTCGTATTAGAACACTTTGAGTAGTATAGACAATCGGAAACTACTAGACCTTTTAGAGTCAGGTGTGAACTTTGGGGACGAAGTTCATTTTAAGGGGGGAAGACTGTAACACATCGATTTTATCTTGCCTGAACCCAGATAAGTATTGTGGCACTCGGTCGAGTGATCATGGAACTCGGCCGAGTGGCTGGACAGAGTTGTATTGTTGACCCTGTCCTGGTAGAATTGCACTCGGCCGAGTGAGTGGTGTCACTCGACCGACTAGGTAAGTCCATTCGGCCGAGTAACTTTGTCAATCGACCGAGTGACTCTGGCGGATGGATAATGCGTTAATAGTGGGTGAAGCCCTTTGAAAGGGACTTAACATACATAAAATCTGAATGTTTATCCTAATCCTTCCCCTCATCCTCTCACAAAAATTATTTTATATAAACATAAAATCTAGTCTACCATATCCTCTCAAAACCTCCACCATTCTTCATCTTCTTCCTTATGAGATTCCATTGTTGAAGCCCCATTATCGCCATCTTCAAGATTGGTAAGTATAACCTTTATACCCTTGTTATATCCTTTAACCTTAAGTTATTCTAGATCTAAACCCTTGAAGGTTATTGAACCTTTAAATCTATTATAAATTGTAGCATGACCAATTAAGGGACTTATGGAAGTAGTTATGTTATTAGAATGAGTAGTAAAATATTCTTGCCTCCTAAATGTGTATAAGAGGAGACTTTGTTGAAGAGCACTTCTAGTTGAGTAGTAGATTAGAGAGCTTGCTTGAAGTAGGGTTTCCTTTCTTAGTTTTGTTAATTAATTATTTTGTTATTCATATGTTCATGAGTAGATGCATTGTCACATGTTGGAAATATCTCATATGCCGTTGTTGTAGTAGTGGTTGACTTATGTTACATAAGATTGGTAAAATAAGCATTTGAGTAGTTAAATGAACATGATGAGTAGATGTAAATATATGATGCATTTATGTGATACATGTGATTGGTACCAAGGGATGCTTGGCATACCTTGGGGTGATTGGTACTATATTGGTTACTTGGAGATGGTTGGAGTTGGTGTGGTGTTGTGAGGTTTCGTGGAGATGTGAGACGGTTGGGAGACCGCCTCACGCTTGAGTCATCCATTAGGGCTTCCCACCCTAATGGAAATGTGCACATTAATGGCTTGAGTATGCAGAGACTTACGGTGAGCCGTAACGTCGGGCAGGGGTCCAGTAAGCGCCCGAACTCGTACTTGGGTGCGTCCCGGTACTTGATTTTGGGCTGCGTTCCGGGTTGTGGGTGGCGGCGTTGCGATGCCGTCACCAGTGTGGTTGGAGGAGAGGTGGTGGTGTGGTATGTTCTTCCTTCTTATTGCATACTAGCATTCATTGTGCATCTCTTATATTGATTGACAAACTAACGGTTTTGGTAAATCTTCCTTAATCCACAAGGTGATTTACGACCATCTGGGGAGTAGTGGTTTGACAGGTATGCCATGCATAGCATATTCGGGTTGGAGCCGGGATCGTCTAAATCGCGTCACCACTCGTTTGTAGATGATATGTATTAGTTAGCTATGTGTATTATTGTCATGACACTTATAGAGTTGTAGTATCTTATGACATTCGAATTCGATGTATGACCTAAACCTCTTTATGTTTTATATAATGCTTTGGATTGAATAGTTCGCACCATAACCTCGGAAAACCGATCATGTGGCACTTCTATTAGTCGGGGTAGCATTATTCATGGCCTCCCGGTCAATGGGGGTGTTACAGAGAGACTGCTAGGTTAGGATAGGAGAGGTAGAAATGAAAATTAAATGTATTGGATCGCAGCTTCCGTGTTATTAAATATCATACTGCCGTCAGAGCATTCGGTCGACTGCTGGACACAATCGACCGAGTACGCTGCACTCGTTCGAGTGCACGTGCCCTCAATCGAGTACTCACTTTGAGATATGAATAGTTCTCCCCCTTTGTTCCTACCAAGACCCTAATCTTGGTCAAGGTTAGTCAAAGACCGGTCAATGGGTACCCTAAAGTGACGGGTATTACAATCTTCCCTCTTTAAAAGGAACTTCGTCCCCGAAGTTTGCTCCATACCCCGTGAAGACGCAAAAGGATATACTAAAAAACATGCAGACATAAGGTATGCAACAATCATGTTTGCAATAGTTCCGTTGTTCTACTCCCATTATGCCATTAGCCTAGTAGTACCCATCAATTTCATGCCAACTTACACAAGGTAACTTCCGTCGACACCCACCACAATAATAAGTTATCACCAATGTATATTATTACCGCGACATGCACGACTCAGTACTCTTAATATCTATCCCCCTTAAAAGGAATTGCCATATAATTCGAAAATAATTATCAACAAAAACAATAACAATTAATAATATGAATGCAAGGCATAAACACTTAATACACGAATGCAAGGCACGAACTTCGTGTGATGTTTACTAGTAATATGGTGTATGCATGCTAATAAGGATGACTTGGTATTAATGAAATGTAAATGTCGTGTTTTTCTAAATAAATTCTTGCCGCGATAATATCTATCCCCTTTAAAAGGAATTTCGTCCCCAAAGTTCACTCTCAAGGGTAACTGACGGTTAAGCAATAGCCATGTCGAAGGACACTGTAATATGTTTAATCATAGTTTAGCGCTCACCTATTACGTACTTAGCCATAATTAGTGAAGGTTAACCATGCAACTGATCAAATGCTAAGACATCGAAATTGAAACTTAAGGCATGGGAAGTACATTACTCATGATTCTAATCTACGTATGCATCTGAATGCCTAAAGTGGAGTGATAATGTAAACAACTATGGGTCGGGGCAATTGAGATGTGACTTGACATACACTTATGCTAATGCATAAAATAACATCATCCATATACACTGATTACCACCACACTCAATTTCCAATGCTTCCACTTCCGTTACCACATATCGTCACCGAATCCTCGTCTGAACACATATCTCATATCGAAAGTATTAGTGCAATTTGTCATCACATCACATAAATAACTCACAACTAAAGTAAGACATCTCATCACGATTACCATCTATAGAAGCAACTCATAATATCAAAATATGTAAAAGCTATCAAGTGAATGACGTAAGAAGAACGCCTGAGTCTATTACACTCGGTCGAGTCACCTAACACTCGATCGAGTGTCAAGAAATCGGTCGAGTTCTTAATACTCGGTCGAGTATTTTGATTCTAGAATCTGGTAGAAGGTCTAACAACACGACACTTGATCGAATGCCAGAGATACTCGATCGAGTGCTCACACTCGGTCGAGCATCCTGTCTCACTCGATCGAGTCACCGAGCATATGCCCCTTATTTCATCGGATCATCATCACCTCCTCCTTCATATCTATACACACCATAACATCACAAGAACCTCCCAAATATATACAACACCCTCAACGGTAATAACATCATTTTAGACATAACAAAATAACAATGTGCGCATAATCTTCTGCAATAAAACATCCTATAATAACGAATCCAGATCTAGCTAAATGTAGTCTAAGAAAAGTAACAACAAATGGTCTTGGCCTTATAGCCGATTATAGGTACCAATAATATAAGTCCAACATAACCAACAAAATAACTCAAGTCTTATGAAACAACAACGACATCAAACTCATCGCCTCACTACTCCCCTCCGATATCCACCTCCATCTCATCAGATTGCAGTGCCCTTCCCGCTCCATCACCCCGACCTGAAGAGTAAGCATCTCCACCATAGCCGCCATGTATCCATACTCCATACTCATCCAACTGACTACCCCAGTTAGCTCCCCACAGATCGGTGAGGCAGCTATAGCTATGCTGGTTAGTCTCCCAGGTAGCTCTGGTGGTCCCATACACCTGGAATACCCTATTATCATTGCCCACTCCGGTCCACCAAATGGGTTGGGCTCCAGTTCTACCCACATTCTGCTGGTGCGCCATCTTATAAAGGTTCCTCATCACCAATGGACTACTCAGCCTCTCCGAAAGCTCACTAACCTGTATCCGGGGCTCATAAGCTATCGGATAAGGTGAGTACGGGTGGTACTGAGGCTGGTACTAATACGAGTATTGGGAAAATTCATGGGTTTCAAAGGGTGGCTCGGTCACGGGTCCCCTGGGCTCTCTCACTTCCTGAGGCTCCCGTAGGGCCTTTGTGGGACGACTGCGACGACCGAGTGCTATTGTGAGCTCAGGTAACTCTTGGAGAAACTCATTCGAAATGAGGTAGCGCTGGGCTGGGAGGTTGGGTATCTCACAATCCGGGCCAGTCTGAGCTAAATGATCAATCACGGGAAGAGCATCTGGGTTAGGCAAGGTCATCCACATCTTTCCCCTAAGCTAAACTCCCATCACTCATCTCCCTCAACCACCTAGCCCGGAAAAGGTAGTCTCGATCAATAGTGGGGATACCATCAAATATAGCTTCAAGGTCGACCGGGGGCTCAAAATTGGCCAAGTATTGTGCCAAGCGAGTCACTATGGCCCCACAATTAAGAAAGCGGTGTTGTCGTTTAGCCATTTGTTCCAATTTAGCACACACGATCGCCGGGGCACTAAAGTAGACAGGCTCCCTCCGATATGGGTTAAGGTAAGAAGCTATAAGTAAAACCTCATGTGAGTTCAACTTACTCACATCCTTCCTTCCATATAACAAACATGTTAACATCCTCAAAAACACTCGCAGTACCACATGTTGGACATCATTAATGAGTGTAGAACTTGAATTAGCAACCGCCCTCCCAGAAAACAAAGGCATGTACTCGGTGCCCGACCATCCCCCACTATGGTTGCAAATACCCCTCCGCCGGTTTCTATAACCCTAAGTGTTTGGCCACCTAATCCGTGGTCAACTCAAAGTCCTGGTTCAAAAGTCGGAAGCTCACCATCTTCTCCTCCACATCATACACATAGGAGCTCAGAAACTCAAGGGTCAGGAAAGCATATGACTTCTTACGAAGTTGGTAAAGACCGATCAGTCCTAATATTTTAAAGATGTGTTTCACATCCTCCTCAATGCCTAAATCCTCCAATAGTGTCGTGTTAACACAACGGGTCGGTTTCATAGGAATATCCATCAAAGCAATAAACGACTTACGCTGTTTGAAGCTAGAAAATTCCACCCGTAGAAAGGCATCCACCGGTGGCACGGTTGGTTCTTGGCTTGATTGACCTTGCTTCATGGTGGGATTGGCACGAATCCTCTTATTGTATTCTCTTTGTGGCCTTGGCATGCTGCAAAAATAGTAATTCCAATAAGGGTTCCGGGTTTGAGTATCATAAAAATCAGTTTGCAAAC
Source organism: Silene coronaria (assembly GCA_028566215.1). Taxonomy (NCBI): domain Eukaryota; kingdom Viridiplantae; phylum Streptophyta; class Magnoliopsida; order Caryophyllales; family Caryophyllaceae; genus Silene; species Silene coronaria. The sequence goes on along the minus strand of JAOWBH010073834.1, from coordinate 3,891 downwards.
GAGTTAGAGCTTCCTATGACTAAAAATAGATGTTTAGAATAACTTTTTGAGATGAAATCCACCTAAATAGACTCTAAATAGGGTAATACATGTATTCATTACTCGTTTTCAACCTCAAAGGGGAAATTTGAACATCAAAAATCAGATTTTGGGCCAAACCCAAGAAATTTCGGGTAAGACTAAACATGATTAAAGCATGAGAATCAAAGATTTGTTGTGTCAATTGATCAATTAGAGCAAAAGAATATCAATTATCAACATTTGGCCATGCTTTGGAACGGGTTGAATTCGAAATCAATACTACCAAAACTTCGAAATAATTGAAAGAAAATAGAGTGCAATACCTTTATTACAAGAGTAAGATCGATTTCGAAGAGTAAAGAGCGGAATCTAGTAGCTAAGAGGCACAAAAGCATCCAAGGTTTCTGAAAGGGAAATATTTATGAGGTTTTGGGGGTATTGAGACGTAAATATGTTACGAGAATGAGGGGTTAGAGTATTTTTGAATAAGACGGCATCAACCCGATAAAAGAGGAACTCGGTCGAGTGCAATATGCACTCGGTCGAGTGTGTCCACTCGAACGAGTGTGAAGGTTACTCGATCGAGTGCTAGGGAAATTAAATTGGCAGAATGTCTATTTCCCAATACTCGGTCGAGTGTTCAATGCACTCGGTCAAGTGCCACTGTAATACTCCGTATTTCTTTCGCTTGGGCACTTGATCGAGTATCTTGTACTCGATCGAGTGTTGGGTGCACTCGGCCGAGTATTTGCTACTCAACCAAGTGTTTTGTTGGAATAGTTTTACAGACATTCCGATCCTTCCGGAGTGTGCACACTCGGCCGGGTACTAGGAGTACTCGACCGAGTAGGCTGCACTCGATTGAGTACTTCAGGTACTCGACCGAGTGCCTTTTTAATTCACGGAAACCGAGCGGTTAGATTAGGGTAGATAGGGGATGATATATATTAATCATTTCGTCATTTTGTCACTTAGTAAACATCATCTCTTTCCTAATTACCCTAATCACATATCTAGCAAATCCTTGGATTTCTCGGTTATCGTATTCTCTCTCACACACACTCCCGCGTGATTGTAAGTATTGCTAATTTAATCTTGTAATTGTGAGTATCGTCTTAAACCCTAGATCAGTTTCGGGATTAGGGATTAAAGGTATTGTTTGATGATCATTAATAGTAATAGAGACTATTATTGCCATTATAGGCGACGACTTCGTAGAGGATCGACTTTAGTGCTTGCTTGTGATCAGATTCGCTGTTGCTTTTAAGGTAGGGTTTCTTACTCAGTATATGCTAATGTATTGTCTTGATTATTAAAATGCTATAATGTGATGGTGTATGTATTGCGTTGTTGATGACGATATTGTGACAGTGGTGATGTGGTGGTTGTTGATGGTGGTTGCGTTGTTGTTTGTGGCATCATTGGGAGACGGTCTTACCCCCATGATTTGCCCCTCGTGACTCCCATCACGAGGGGGATGTGCATATTAAGGAACTGGGTACGCTCGTGCGTCGAGTGGGGCTTAGGTGGGGATTGGCTGCGGTCCCCCACTGACGGAGCGGACTATTCGTTGCGACGGGTAGTCCATTGTGTTGATGTGGGTGTTGGTGAGTGGATGTGGTGATGTTGGTTTTTTGTATTATATTATGTTGGCTTGAATCTGTTGTGCATTAATGACCCTTGGATTTATTGTTCTCTTGTCTTGATGTGAACCATTCGATGTTGTGGCGAATGGTGACCAGTGTCTTTATCAGGTGATTATGATTGATATTGCGAATGAGACGAGGATGAGGATTACCTGGCTTAGTCATTTGATAGCATCCACAGCGTCTTAGTTTATTAAACTTTCATTTCTTCCGCTGTAGTACTTTGGATTACTGTAACCTTTTGATATTTGGATTTTGAGATTGTAACCATTAAAATATTTATTTAATAATGTTCTTTTATGTTCGAGTTTGATATGTATTACCCCGGGTAACCGAGGCTGTGGCACCCTTCGTTGCTAAGGAAGGCCTTGCTAAATGCTCCTTGATAAGTGGGGGTGTTACAAAGTGGTATCAGAGCGACGATTTTGGAACCTAAAACCAATGAATCTAATGAACGTAGGGTGTCTAATAAAATGAACCGGGGTAGGGATTGTTAGGAGCTACCGTAAAGGTTTGGGAGACGTCCCAAAGATCGCACTATTGCCCTTACAATCTCTAGCTGGTCATCACTTGGGTAGAAGTAGGAGTGGTGTGATGATCGTGTTATTGTTGCCTATTAATGCAGAATGTATTCGTATGTTGTATGAGGTTGACGGATGTGCAAATTGTTTAATGATGTGATGTTGTAATATGATGTTAGATGGTGCAAGTGAAGGGAGTATAATAGTAGTATAATGTTTTATGTCATATGTTGTGTACCAAGTTATTGTATATGCTTATGTGTTGTTGAACTTGGGGAATTCGAGTGTATGTCGCATGACTTGAGTCACTTGACCGAGTGGTGCAGAAAACTCGACCGAGTGCAGTGCACTCGATCGAGTATCTTTGGCGCTCGACCGAGTGAGTCTTTATAAATGTTTCTTCCAAGTTTGAGGTCACAACACTCGATCGAGCAGGGTGTGACTCGATCGAGTGTTTGGGTCTGTTAATTTGGGGTACATTCTGGAATTGTGGTACTCAGTCGAGTAGAGTAGAGACTCGATCGAGTGGGTCGTATACGGTCGAGTGCATTGTCGGAATAGTTTCTGCTGCAATCTGAAGTCGGGCACTTGACCGAGTACACAGTGTACTCGATCGAGTGGAGGTGACTCGGCCGAGTGTTTTCCCTGCACTCGGCTGAGTGTTACTGCAGGCAGGCGTATTTTGTTTGAGCCATGTGCTTTGTGCTCACGTTTATTTTTACTATTGAAGTTCGAAGATGTCGCCAAAGAAACAAATTGCCTACGAGTCTAGAGCTAGCGCGATGTCTAATGATGAGGTAGCACGATTACTAGAACAATACGACAACGTTAACGAAGCGCTTAAGAACATCGTTAAGGCCAAAGAGATGCCGGTTGACTCTAGTACCCTTAGCAATGCTTTAACTCGTCATCGTCCGACCAAGTACAGTAAGACTAAGCCACCCCAGAAGTTGGGGAACTGGATCCGGGAGATGGAGAACATCTTCGACGTTCTCAAGTGCCCTGATAACGAAAAGACCATTCGGGCCGTTTTCTACCTTACTGATCAAGCTGGACTGTGGTGGCATAGAGAGCGTCAGGCTATGGGTGAATTCTACGCAGAAGAGGGATATGACTATATTCAGTGGGTCGACTTTCATAGGGACCTACGAAACAAGTTTGTTCCTGAGCATGTTCAAGCTCAACTGAGGGTGGAGTTCAACTCCTTCGTTATGACAGATGAAATGAAGGTGGCTGAGTACTATATAAAGTTTTATGAGCTATCGTCCTATGTAAAGGAAGAGTTGTAGCTGAGCAACAAAATGTTGGCACTACGATTCGAGAAGGGGTTAACGCCGAAGATTCTGCAAAGGTTGCCAGCGGGTTTGAATAACGATGTGGAAGATGTTTATGAGCGTGCGGGCAACGCAGAGCCATTGGAGAAGATGTTCTTAGAAGCTGAGAAATGGCAAAATGAGAAGCGTAAAGCGGATAGCGATGGGAGTAATTACTCCAAGAGGGGTAGCTACAACCGTGGCAATTCCTATTCTGGAGATTCTGGCTATGGTGGTGACTGGTGGGTAATAGTGGAACAGCAAGGGGACACAAAGCTACAGTAACAGTTCGAGTCTAACTTGCTTTAACTGTGGTGGTACCGGTCATAAGAGACATGAGTGCACAAAAGGCAACATGGGGAGTTATCAACGAGCTCAACCGAGCAATTC
>JAOWBH010073723.1:0-14823 GCA_028566215.1 Silene coronaria | reverse complement strand
AATTCGGGTAGGGTGGGTCATTTCGGGTTTCGGGTTTGTTAGTCGGGTCTGTTTTAGGTCAAGCGGGTCGGGTTATTTTCGGGTCAATGAAAAAGAGAAAAAAAGTCATTGCAAGTCTTTTCGGTTTAATTAAAGTTATGTTTTTTTGGTTCATTTTCGAGTTGAGCGTTTTCGGATCGGGTCATGTTTGGGTCGGGCCAGTTACGAGTCTAGAAAGCTCGGGTAATGTTCAGGCCGGTTTGGGTCAATTCGATTTCAAGTCCATTCGGGTGATGTAGTTTGTTTTTGTTAGCCTTGGCCTGTAGGTGGGAGTGTGGGACCATAGAAGAGTAAGTAAGCAACCAACCATAAAAAAACAAGTGGGCATCTCATCATCAGATAAGCAATCCCCATAAACTTGCTTTGTGCATCACTTATGCAAAAGTGTAATGTGGTGAGTTGAGTACCAGATAACAGCAGCTACAGATTCATCCTTTCCATTTTTGGTCTTACAAATATACTCTTCTTTAAGTCACATTATTCATATTACATGCTCTAAAACTACTGTAACACCACCAGAAAATGGAGGCCTCAGCAACATTCAGCAGTACCATGATCCCACTTCTGAAATGCAAATATTCTTCTGCATTTGGTAATACTGGCAAGAGACCTTTCTTCATTCAATCCATGGCGACGCCTACCACCAAGCCAGCCTTATCTACTGCTACTAAAACTGCTGCGTCTAAAAAGGTAACTATTGGGTCTTTCTACTGCCACCACTTGCTAAATCTTCGTTCAATTGTTTCAGAATTTTGTTGTTGTTCTTGCTTTTATCCCGATCATTTGTTTACCTTTGATTATATTGTTTTGATGTTTGAATCTTTAGCTTTATTAATTTGGTAGTATAACTACATTTGGTTGGAGGGTGTCAAGAGAATCAATCCCATATATAATGTCATGAGCAGTATCGACTAGTTTAAAGGCGAAGTGGGGTTATTCCCTTTCTTGTCGATTGGTGTCTACGAACAATCTAAGGAAATTCTCGACGCAATTTTCATTTGAATCATTCGGAAACAGCCTTCCTATGTTGCTAAAACAAGGGTAAGGCTGCATACATTTACCCTTTACCCCACAACTTGAGTTAGCCTTATTAAGGCACTGGGGCAATGTTGTTGTAGTCTATGGCCAGCCAGTCAGGTCATTCGGTGGCAGTTGATTTGCAGGTCTGCATGTATTCGACACTTGCTGATTTTGCATTTTTCATGTTGGCTATGGTAAATCCAGGGCACGACTCCGGTGAAGCTGTTGACAAGGGTAGAGCAGCTGAGGCTACTAACAAAAGCAGAGAAAGCAGGATTACTGTCAGCAGTAGAGAAATTAGGATTTTCTCTGACAACAATAGAACAATCAGGTTTGCTGTCTAAGGCTGAAGAATTGGGAGTGTTGTCAGCAGCTACTAACCCGGAAACTCCATCAACCCTCTTAACCCTGAGCTTAGGGTTACTACTAGTTGGCCCTGCCTTTGTCTTTTTGGTTCCGGAAGATTATCCTTGGGAAGTTGTTCTGCAGGTTTTGGTTGCCTCGGTTAGTGTTTTCGGTGGTTCTGCGGCTTTCGCTGCTTCCAACCTTGTATCGAATTTGCAGAAAAACTGAAACATTTGGTGTTCTGCCTTTTGGAGTTTTGAGTTTGTTTGTAGACAGATGATTTCATGTGTAATAGCCTTGTTTGGTGTATGCTCCAAATCCATATTTGCAAAGCAAAACTCTTTTAAGTTAACATTCATTTCAACCCGTCCTCGAAAAACACGCCGTCTATATAGGAGGGAAAATGAATCCTCCGATCAGATTACGGTTTGCATTGTAGGAACAACTGTACTCGGAAAAAAATGTAGAAACATTGTGTTGAGCTTTTGTGATTCACATTGAACAACTAAGTTACGGACATTAGATGAAATTCTCTCCGAGAGGATTACTCATTGTTGTTGACAGTTGACAGCATACAATAAAAAAATCCGTGTTGGTTAAAAGTATTGCTTCGCTGCGTCTATTTTAAAATTCCACACATAATCGTAACAGTTCGTTCTTTTTTTATGACTATAAAAAGAAACAAAAGGGTCGCTACTCGCTACAAATTACACAAACCACCAATCTCCTCCGAAAAAAAATCCTTCAATTAGAGGAAAATTCATATTATTACTGAAAAAATAATAATTCTCCTAGATTCACTAATTACGAATATAATATAATCAACATAAAAGCCCCAATCGAGAAATCTAGGGATCCAAGATCCCAGTGTCTAATCCTAAAATTTAACTGTTGAAACTTGAAACTCATCATTTGTATACAAAGGAAAAATACAAATGATGTTTCTTAACTCACCCTATTGGTCTCGTGATCCACTGCATGCTCTCTACTTTGGACCGGCTTGACGAGCGCCATTTGCGGTTCCATTCTGATCAACCCGTTGGTAACCCTCGGGGCCCCGACCAGCTGAGCCCCTTGATCTACCTGAGAACTCGCCAGAGCCTCTGAAGTCGCTTCTTCCATAACCGCGACCCCCACCAAAGTTTCCACGCCCTCTAAAGCTCTCGCTCCGAAAGCCACCCCTCGAAGAAGGGTACCTCCCTCTTCCATTGTTGGCGTTAGCCGCGCCTGAGACTAGAAATATTAATTTGCATTTTTTTTCAAACGTCAAGACTCAATTGACCTTGAAAAAGATTATTTTAAGATTTAGAGGAAAGGTGGATTAGCCAAAGAATGTCTTTTCTGACTTACCTCGAGCTGATGTTCTCTTCTCCTCGATAACGGTTTTACGATTCCCTATTATGAGGGGCGAGGCCTGAAGGATGTAACAAAACTAAGTTAGACAATCGCAGTGACTCAATAGTCAATATCAATTTGGGAGGCTATACGCCTATACCCTATAACGACCACATTTTAAAGGTTCGAAAGATTACAGTGACCATCTTTTCCCATACCAACAGACAGGCAGTCAGACACAAAACACATCATCAAAGAAAATCCTTCTCCCCTAAGCCACCCCTAAGCCATAAACCTGCCAACAATTCATGTAAACAATTGTCCAACAATACTCCATCCTGGACATATGTAATTTCTATATTTTTCTTGTTTGAATAATCCGTGAAAACATTCCATTTACCTATTGGATCTACCACTTAGTTGTAAAAGGACTAATCCTCCGTATTATCAAAGGGTACATTGACCTACTCGGTATTTTGCACCCATTTCTATAGTTAAAATTTTGAGCAATTGATCCATTCACCCATTAGTGTTTTCTTGATCATTGTCATTGTTGAAGTTAGAAAGGTTTTATGAATCTGAGCGAATGCATTTTTCTCCAATTTTCCTTCTCTCTGACCGAGAAGGAAGCCACAAAGAGATTATATTAAGGAGATAATACGAGATAAAACAGGGCAAAATCAATTATCAAAGTTGCATAGATAGATCTTGGACCATACCTCAATTGCAGACTTCACCGAGCTCAATGATTCAAACTCAACAAAGCCAAAGCAAAATCCTTGCTGAGTGACAGAAACACAAAAATGAAAATCGGATTACGCAAGGATGGTTCAGAGGGTAGGAAAAACTGAAATTACGCAAGGACGTTACAGAGGATCAACCAACCAAGATTGATCGTCCAAAGAACTCAATAACAATACCTTGTTACTTCGTACTTGAACGCCACCTTGCTTAATAAGCCCAAACTTTGTAAAGACTTCTTCCACTTGTTCGGCAGTAGCACTTTGAGGCAGATTGCGGACATAAATCGAATAACCTTCGGCTTTAACAAAACCAGCAAAGAACTCAAAATCGTATATCGAAGTACTGAAGCTAGAATCAGAAAAAACATTGCCAAAAAAGATACAAAATTCTCATCATCAAGCCACAGGTCCTATGACGAGCTAAGTAAACAAGGATTCTTTCTAATGCACAACTGTCCAACTTATATGAAGCACACACAGTTGAGAAGGGGTCTAAAAGTCATTATCAGCTATTCCATAACATTCTGTCAAGCCAGATGATGTCAACTGACTGTGCGGTCTAACCTTTACGCCCAAACCCACACAAACTATAATCATATACGGAGTATCACCCTTGAAATTTGAGAAAGAAGATAATAGATGGCACGGTTTCAATTCTCCAACTCATTCCACTTCAATACTTGCACCATATTTCCCTATGTTACTCAATTCGTCAATATTGCAGCCATACCATGACACTCAAGAATGTAGGTATCAAATCCTTAACCGACACTTACTAGTTCCAACTTCAACACTTCTCCTAGCAGAAGCACTAGGAAAGGCTTTCTACAAAGTAGAGTAAAAGTAAGCTAATATATAGTAATCCCTCCATTTCAGTTCATAAGTTGTCTATGATGTTGCACATGAATTAAGAAAAATAATTGGAAAAGCTGCAATATGAGTTAAGTACTAAAGTATAATAATTGCGCCAAAAAATGAAAAAGAAACAATATTTTATGTATCAAGCCTTCAATTTTGCCATAGACATTAACTTAGATTGGAAAATGGGAACCTGCAACTCGAGAGAGAATCTTATGAGGAATGAAAAGGTCAACTAATTAAAAAAAAAAAATCCAAAGAGCGTATGCCGTATGATTTTCAACGATTTCAAACCTTGTGTTTCATACACGTTTGCATTTCACTTTAATTAATCTCACTATTTCATAGAATTAATCAAATTTTTTGCTCTGAAGACGTGTCTACATGTCCTCATTTTAGGACAAGTCCCCATGTTTCGAAATATGAGTCATGAGTCTAACACTTAATCCGCACCCCCGTCCAACAACTCTAGAGTAACATAGCTTAAAGCAAAAAAATTGGACAACTAATTGCAAAAAATCAGTGCTTGCAATCCAAGTTGTGCCTAGACGTCACAAAAACATGCATGTATATTAAGAACAAGATAATACCAACAGAGTCAAATCATGTACCTTCTTCATTAACGTCATTTTTTTCAGGGACAGCTTCGTTGTTTGAAGCCAATGCCTCAGATACAGGAGCAGGTTTAGGAGGGCCACTGGCTTCCTGATTAATGCTCGGACGCTTAACCTTCACATTACTAGCAGGTGCTCTGGCTGGTGAAGGGGGCGGATTGGTTTTCATGGCCTTCAACTGTGATTAACAATTCACAAGGACATGCACCATGTCAGAGTAACATGGCTATGAAGTCAGCTATAAACTTAGTCAGCTATAAACTTACAATTGATGCATATGATTTTTTGGGCTCATCATCTTGAGAGGCGGGTGGCACGGAAGCAATAATCACATTTTCACTTTGATCTAAATGAGGTAGTGGTGGGTCAACAACCTCCTCTTCAGGTATCGACCCATCTTCGATATCAGAAGGATCACAAACTTCTGGCTCATTAAATAGATCTTCCTCAATTGAGAGTTCATGAACTTGTTCAGGAAGATTCACAACGCGAGAAGGCTGCTCTGGAAACAAAGCGAGAGAGACTTGTGAATTTGATGCACAGCTAAATTACAAGGAAGATCTAAAATCAAAACAAAAATTACTACCTCCATCCCAAATTGATTGTTCCCATTCGACCTTGCGGCTCATACCTTCTCAACTTGACCATTATTTCTTTGTAATATATGTAGATATACAAGATAAATTTTCTCTCGTTCAACTTATCAAGACATCAATGTTCATAATTGTAATTTATAAAAGCTTAGCTAATGTCATTGTGATAAAACCCTGGTCAAATTTGACACAGACTGATAACTAAAGTCAAATGGGACAATATAAATGGGACGGAGTGAGTACAAGGTAAGAAATAGAGTACCTAGTTCTCTTGTCTGGAAATCAGCTTCTACGTTTTCAGTATTGTCTTCCACTGGAGCTAACACAGGCTCTGCCTCATCCTCATCTTCAACATATCTGAAGACATCGTTCAGGACATAAAAACCTTTCTCTTGTGGCGCTAAAAAGAACGTCTGAGCAAATTTCTTTCTCACGCTGTCACTTCCAGTTAAGTAACCAGTAACAAGCACAACTACTCCATCACCCAAGGACTGCTGAGCATCAGCTGTCTTAATCTCTGCAATAAAATCTTTGTAATTCAAAGATAGAATCTTCTCATTAATTCCCTGCAGAAATCAAGTACAAAGTTCCGGTTATGCAACATTTACAAAGAAAAACCATTGAAAGTTCATTTTCTCTGGACAGAGATTTCCAAAAGGGCTATGCAGTTAAATTTGGTTTCCCCTGCGAGGCTCACTTGCAAAAAATAAGAAGCGTACATCGTGAAATGTAGCTGGCCTTGCAACAAAGGACCATTGATAAATAGGGACTTAGAAGCCTAAAAAACGATATACTCTGCAATATATATGATTTGTCTACACATAAAATATTCTTAAATGATTCTTTAAAGCTAAAACAGACCTAATCATTGGTACCTTCCTAGTACCAAAAGAAGAACGGGTTAGCAACTTGATGGAAAATTTACCAATAGGGACCTAGTGCATCTAACACCTGTAAGAATCAATCCTTAGGCAGATGGCAGGACACTTTGACAGTGTTCCAGATCTAGAAAATAATGCAAACCTAATTCTATTCGTGAATTAACAAAATTTCAATATCGACAAATTTATTTCACCTTTACAGGGAAATTTAAGGGTTCATCACAAAAAGGGGTTAAGAGGATTGGTGAAAAAGTGGGAGGCTGTTAAGGAAGCAGCTCAACAATTATGGTAAAGACCTTTCTGATCAAAGTATCAGTTAAATCAACTTTTATTCTTCATACGGAACTAAAGAAGCATCATAATATTTCATCTTTGTAAAAAAAAGGCTGCTTTTAATTCTTTCGTTTGATAAGATATTGACTGAGAGGGACTCTGGGACAGCAGAATAAATATCCCCGGGTATCATGCCTGATAGAGATTCACTGATACTAATGTCTGCAAGTTAAATTGCAGAGGACTGAAAGGTAGAAATAAATAATGTAGGAACTAGAAAGTGCAATCCTCCGTCAACTTAGAGGCCTATACATTACCGATTTCAAGTTCCCAACTTAACTTTTAATACTGAGTCACCCAAAAATCAAAAGTAACTTCTCAGAAGGCAGGCAAATAAAAATTGTAAGAGCTTTGCTGACTTAACTCATTGGAAAAAAAAAAAAAAAATGTGAAAACATACTTGCATTGTTGTCGTAGATGTTATAACACCATTAGAATCTGGGCGACTTAACACACTTGAGTCCTGATAGAATCTGTAAACCAATTCTGGGGACTGGTGAAGAATGTGGTAGTACTGCTCCACAAAGGCATTACCAACAATCTGAGCGGGTGGAGTAACAACTGGAATCTCCGTCTGCGTTGCCATCTGCTAAATAATTGACGTAAGTTTGCATAATGAAATACATTACAAAGGACAACATAAATAATAATAAAATGTGTAGATTTAACGATTTTTCCTGCTTCTTACAGGAACATCCATACATGTCAAATTATACTCTTGCTTCGTAAATAAGACATACTCCCTCCCATTCTTTTTTTCTTCCCATTTCATTTTTCACACTTTTAAGAAATTGAACCAAAAGACTAATATACCCTTACCTACTTGGCCTTTTTCCTAACACCATTATTATTGTTCTCAGTAACCTTCGTCCTCCTCCCTTACTAGCCTTACCAAACTCACCATCCTTCCTTGCTCCACAAGCACCGGCACAATCCCACGACCACACTCACCTAACCCATGACCACCGCGCCATATTCATGACTGTTGAACCCCATAACCACCACAGTGACACCATCTCCAACGAGTAGATCTTACTTCTTAGGTCTTTGAATGTTCAGGTGAGAGGCTCGAGAGTGGTGCAAGGGTTGTCCGGAGTGGGCTGGTCTTTTTGGGGTTAAAGTGGTCGGCGTCAGAGGTGGACAATGGTGAAGATGGAGGTTGCAGGAGAAGGTGGACAAAGGTGATGATAGTGGATGGAGGGAAGAAGGCTGGTGGTGGATTTGTCAGACACGGGTCAGGACCATTTGCAAAAGCCACTGTTACTGCATTAGTGTCTAAAATCTATACGTAAACATTAAACACCAGAAACTCCATTTTAGTGGGAGAAGAAGACAAGGTTTAAAAATCATTGGATCAATGGCAAAATTAATTACTGTTCTAATACTGTCTAATTTAGGTGTTCCTCTCATTCCTTTTTGTTATGTTTCCCAGTTTTATTGCAAAATTTGAGCTTACACTAATAATTAAAACCCTATTTAATACACAACTTTTGCAAAGAAATCATCCAAGGTATCATCTTTTTTTCTCCTGTGTGTTCATTTTATCAATTTATTTTCATATCTGAAAAGCGGGCTTTTGATTTTTTAATTGTTTTCAAGTGATTTGATGTTCTGGGGTGTTGGACTTTGGATTACCCTGTTTGTGCAACTCGGAGGTGGTGGGAGGTCGGAAGTATGTTGTGGGAAGTTCTCTTTATGGTAGGGGTGATTAAGGAGGTAGGAGGAGGTGGGTATGTGAGATGATAGATGAGGGTAATTTGGAAAAAGCAAACTAAAACACTTGCCAAAAAAAGGAAATAAGGAGAAGTGGGAGAAAATAAAGAATTTGCCAAAAAAAGAGAATGGGAGAGACTATAAGTATAAGCAAGCTTGAGAATAAGGGTTCCCTGTCTCCTCCAATTCCCAGTTATGTAAAAAACAGCAGTTTAAGAGTTAGGCTTAACTCTAGTCTAAGCATAACTGAATCCAAACCCAAAAGTATATGAGGTAGAGCTCTCCTTCACTGCTTCAGCTCGGTGTGTGCCTCGTAAGAACTACCCCTGACTCAACTTGTTAAGGCCTTAAGGGTTGTTTCATAGAGTACCTCCTCCCTCACTACCCCCAAATAAAGCCATAGAAACTAGCTCATAATTTCCAAGTTTATTTGTCAAGAGAGAGAGAGAATTGAAATTATGTAGCAGAAGAAACTATATGTGATATCTATGTTGAAGAAAGTAACGCGTTACTGAATAACCACAACGAAGTACTGAATACGTAAAACTCTAATTAAGACAAATAACACTTAACAAATAAATGTGTCAAGAAAGTGTCTTTCTTTAGTTAACACAACACACGCTAGTAAGAGATACAGCACAGAAACACACATTGGTGCAGTGATGTTAACATAACAACAACGCCATTACAAAATGCCTTAAAGACTCCTGACCATGGTAAGGTAATATGTACACAACATTTCCCCGATATGTAAAAGGTTATCTTGATTCTTGGCTGAACTAGTGTGAATTGACTGCCAAGACATAATCTACAAAGTGTAAACAATTTATCGAGTCATTTTTTTTAATTTCATCATACAATAAATAATCAACTGTTTGCTCCATTTTAATTGGAAATAATTCAAAAAGTTCACAACTTCACATAAAATATAAGAGAGTGACATTGAAATATCGTCTAAAGAGATAACCTCATTGTACATTGTACATGTACGCTTCCTATAGATCTATAAAGGTCATGTGTTTCCCTAACAAGTTACTCATTTTACAGTTTCCACCACCCACACATCGTACCTCCAAAAATAAAAATGTTTTTCCGATAAATAAGAGGTTAACATTTGAACAGCAAGGCATGAACTTCATAGTACATCTTGTACACCAAATGTCCCACTCAGTGGAATCCAATTACAAAAAATCACTCTAAAAGTCGATTCCTTTACAAACAAAACGCGAACCTGAGAAACTAATTGACTTCTAGTAAAGGAAGAAAATCGACGCAAAAAGTACCACAAACAAGAATCACAAATATATAGCTCGATCAGATTAATCAAAATATAAACCCTATAACAAAAATACCCTGATCATAAAATGGAGCAAAAACTGAGCTGAAATCTTCTAAAACCCCAGATCAATATGTCTCAACACATCTCCAGGAGACTACATAATAACACACAAACTACAAATTCAACAATATCCCAAATAAATGCTATAATCATAAAACAATAAACCCTTATCAATTCAAATAAAATAAACAAAATTGACCAAAAAGCTTATAAACCCAGATCAACAAACAACATAAACTGTAAAAAAATGTTAAACAATCCACATAATTAAACATTAATTGCAAAAATCAAAAGTACCCAACATGCCAAAATGCTTATAAATGCCAGGAATGATAAAAAGGTGGAATCTTTACATAATACTATAAGACAAAAATTGATAGAAAGTGATTAGATTAATAGTTAAATTACCTCTAGAAAAAGGTAAATGAAGAAATTGATAGAGAGATGGCAAGGTAAAGAGGAGAATGGAGAGAGTGGCAGAGATCTAGAAAGACAAAAGTTAAGTAAACGGAGAAAATGAAACGAGGGACGGACAGGAGTACAAGACAACACTAGAGATTGTTAGCGACTAAGATTTTGTTGATGACATTCACCTTTGTCATCTTTTATTTTTTTTTATTTTTTACTTATTTTTTATTCCAATTTGTAAGACTTGTAACCTCAGTTTTTTCTTGTTTTAAGATGTGTAAAAATATGAGTCCTAAATGCTTGCCGGGTTTATAAAACGGTAACATTTTTTCCAATTCAAATATCTTGTAAAAGTAGTGAATTTGTAAAGATAGGTTTATCGTTTTTTGAAACCGTGACTATAAGTTATGGGGAGTCAGAATTAAATTTATTCGATTGGAAAAAAAAAAAAATTTACTTACCATAACTGTTTTTTAGGAGTTCATAAAGTTGTGGTTTCTTTTCAAACCGCAAATCTCGAAAAAATGATCGACTTGAAAAGTAAATCTTTGCTTATTTGTCCAAGTTACTCTCCACTGATTATGGCTACTATGCTTGGGGTTGGATCGAGTGAGCTAGTGAGTGCATTTGTTTAGCGCATTCTGTGGTTATTTTTATTAGCGTTTTGTTAGGGTATTTGTTATATGTGAACATTGTATATGCTTTTGAATACCCATTTAGTTTTAGTAACTATTGTGGTTTGAGGGTATTCAAACCACCTTGAGCTTAATTTAGTTTCTTATTTTACCGTGGTGTTCACAATATATATACTCTTCGAAATATGTATATGTGTGGATTTTAAAAACTCCAAAAAAAAAAAAATACTAGCTAGTATCAGTTTATCCGATATATCTTGGTTCGTTATTGTCTTATTAATACGGTAAAAGAAACAAATAAAAGAAATATGGCAAACGTGCTTAATTTTGCTAAATAGACATAAATGTGTTAAGAGTATCCTCACCTAATAAATAAGAGCAATACTACACCTCTATGTCTCTATGTACACTAGTAGTCGAGTACATTTATCTTAATCAAATATTTATTTTGATAATGTGCAATTGATAAAGTGAGAGCAATTCTATACTTCTCATGGCCTAAATTGTATAAATAGATTATTTTATAAGGTTATAAGCCAATGTTGTATAAATAGATTATTTTACCAATAATTTACGATGATCAAGTTAAATAAAACTTAAATTGAAATGGTTAAAATAATTTCATTTTATACAAAATGTCGTATAAGACGATAGTTCACAATAATTTATGAAATATTAAAAGACGTACTTTGTTTTAAATTTTTGATCATCTCTGTATCTCGCCGGAGAATGTGCCACAAAAAAAAAAGTTGATAAGAATAATATGCAGTATAAAATTTAGAAGTGAATTACAATGTGCTCGCACTCAAGGACGTAAGATAATAAGTAGACCGTAGCTTGGGATGTTGCTTGAAGGCTGAAGATTTGATATGATTTCTTAATGAACGTTTTTAAAAATATACTCTCTAATATTGTCAACAACATTCGTTGTAGTCTAGTTGGTTAGGATACTCGGCTCTCACCCGAGAGACTTAGGTTCAAGTCCCGGCAACGGAACTTTTTGTAATTTTTTCTCTTTATTAAGCTATGTCTTTTTTTTTTAATAGGAAGGCCTATAAATGAAAATGACGCACATTATCAAAAATATTTGGTACCACACATTCACGCCTAAAGGCAATAAACTTTAATCTAAAACTGTGAAAGCAAACTCATTTTCTTTTAAAAGAAAAGAACAATTCATTAATAAAACGTCTTACGACACTTACAAATGATATGCATAATCGAAAATCAATCTAATGGAAACCAAAGAAAAATCATTCTCTTATAAACTAGTGATCTCAAAACATGATTTGACAATTTAGCTCGGCCTCGTATCGCTATCTGTTGGAAAATATTTAGTGATTTAAGAATTTATTTATGATCTTAATAATATTTGACCAAATAATAATTTAAAAGAGTAATTTTACTCATATTTATTTTGCTTAGTTGTTCTTTCATGTACGTGGTTTACTTTTTCACGGACTTTTTGTCATTAGTTTTCCATTCCTTACCCTTCCCCCAAAAAATACACTAAAGAAACTCTCTCTAATTCTCCTCACAAATTTGTCAAATTAATCCAATATCTGTCAAACTAATCAATTATGAGCACTAATTTTTGGATTAATTAAGTAATGATTCTAATTTATTAACTCTACATAAAACTAAGGAGCTTAAATTAATTTAATTTAGTGAAACCAGGGCTCCCTTAACTAGAATGCAATACATGAATGATGAATCTGATAAGACTAATATACACATTGTAGAACAACTTGACTTGAATGCACAAGATGTAACAACAAATTTGCATTAATCTGCAAATAAGATGAGAAAAACACAAATAATGCAACAAAATAATATTTTATTAATCAAAGGATTTCAGGTACAATCTCTATTTGTTCTACTGATTCGATTTCCGCAATTTTTTGAATGAATAGGAGAGTCTTGATTTGAAGACTTGGTACTCCTGTGACGACTTTGATTTGCTTCTCTTCAACTGACTGAAATGGATGCTTGACGTCGGGTCGAAGAGTAGTTTAATACTCAAATCTAGATGATTAGAAATGAATGTCTTTTCTTCTCTTATTTTTTTCTTGGGAGAAATTTTGTAGAGAGGATTTTTGTCTTGAGGCTTTTTTTTTAGCACTTGGAAGTGTATTTTTCTTTTTGAATGTGATTTTTTTGCCAGTGGAGATTAATCTCAAATGAGTATGGAACTCTTTATTTATGAGACCTTTTTCTCCGTTTGTTTCACGGCTAAGTACATCCAAATCATGCAAAACTTCCGCATTTGTTACTTTGACCCCCTAATCTCGCGCATGGTTTCCCATTTTTTGTGGAACATATATTTCATGCGGTTGTTTTTCTTTGACCGAGTATTTTCCTGTCTTTTCCACCAGCAATCATTATAATATAATGATATATGCTTATGGCTAACAAACTCCAAAGTCAACCATGACATTTGCTCCTCTTTCGAAAATTTCGTGGGCTGCTAAGGAATGGACCCAATTTGGACTTGGCACTCATACATTTGGACACCATTTCCGTTTCATGTATTTCGTTTATTACATAGCGTAATCTATATTACCAACAGTCCAACACCCATTTCTTCAAGCGGGCCGCTTTATTTAAAGCATAAAAATGGACTAAATACCGACATGTTTGTTCGGGCTAAAAATCCACCGACTTGTTTCTCCATCGTTAGACTTTCATATGAGTCAACATTTTGACTTTGACCCATTTTTAATACATGGGACATATTTTTATGTCTACAAATTTGCCCCCTCGGAATTGGATCACATACACGAATTTTGAGTGTTTAAGCGTGAGACGGTCCCGATAGCTTCATTTTGTAGTCGAGCTTCGCATTTCTTCCTTTTTTTTTTTGTTAGTCTGACAGAAAGACTAAACTTGATTTGTGGGAGTGCAAGTACTTAACGAGATAACGACCCATGCCAACCCAAGACTTTGACGTCTCTTAACATGAGTAATTAACCAACTTAACATATTAATTTCCCGTTAAGTAGCAGCAATCCTAATACAGAGATACCTCTATCTATAACTAAAAGATCAAAAGATAGAATTTCATGCTTCTGATCTTCTAAATCAACGAGGATTCTTTGAGTAAACTGCCAAACAGTATAAAAAGAAGCTAGGGCCTCATAAATTTATACCCATCGTCGCCGTATATCGCCTCAAAAATTCACAAACTATCTTGACGGAAGTACCTCATCTCGCCAATACACGTGCACGAGTCGTCGAAAGTACTTCAGTTCACAAGCCAAGGAACATGAATCACGCATTTGCAGCCCGACGTTATTCTTAGCCATCCACAACAGCAGAAAACAGGTTTGTGAATGAGTAGATTTTGAGACTTTACTCACCTAATTTTTCGTTTGTGTGCAGCAGTGTACCACTCACGCGGTAATGAACTTCTCCTGTCACCACGGCCAAAATTTTGACGGACCAGGACCGATACTACGACTGTTCTTCCGTGGAACTTCACCAAATAATTAGTCCTCGACGTATGCTCAGTGCTCATCGTTAACTCGGCGCGGTCCTCGATTCTCAAAGTTCAAATTTTGCCCCTCTTTTGGTGTATGAACTGCGAAATCGAGGTGGTCGTTGAGTTTGGCGTTGAGAGTTACATTGAGTATGCCTCCGACTAACACCGCGACCCGCCTTCACGACGCCATGCCTCTGATCTTACTAGACTTTAAAACCGAACTCCGACAGCTACATTAAACTCCGTACAGAAGCAAAGTAATCCGCGACATACCAATTACCGTATCACGTTGGCCAGACAAATGATGCATGCCTAATGCAAAGACGACCACCAAAAATGAAGTTGAGTTGGTGGTCAATTTGAGATACGGCCTAATACAGCAAAACCAATAAGCTACTTTGAGATCAATTGCAGATTTAATTTGGTTTTTTTTTTTTTTTTTTTTTGAAATTTGTATAGCTTTATTGGTTTGTAAGGATTTTGGAA
>JAOWBH010073613.1:0-14824 GCA_028566215.1 Silene coronaria | reverse complement strand
TAATCAAAAGCCAACACTCTCCGGTAAGACGACTCGAAACTATGCAAAATGACACAACACTTGCCCAACGATGATATTATCTTCAACAAAAATTGTACTAAAACGTGACGCGATCATCTCCTAACCCCCCTAAAGAAATAAGGTTACGTCTTCGTAACCAACGTACCCGATCGAAAAGATGTGGATACCGATCCCGCATCGACTCCTTCGTCTCCCAAGTAGCTTCTTCGACATTATGATCTGTCCACAATACTTTGAGCAATGAAGTTTCACTAGTTCTAGTTTTGCGTACCTTCTTGTCTAAGATCTCTTTAGGCACCTCAACATAGGTGAGTGCTTCGTCCAACTCGATCGTTTCAGCCTCATGTACATGTGCCGAATCACTGACATACTTCCTCAACTGGGACACATGAAATACATTATGAACCCGATCAAGTGCTGGTGTAAGTGCTAAACGATAAGCCAGTTACCCGATCTTATCCAAGATTTTATAAGAGCCGATGAATTTCTGACTCAATTTACCTCTCTTACCGAAACGCATTACACCCTTCATTGGTGACACCTTCAACAGTACCTTGTCACCAACCTGAAACTCGACGTTCCGGCGGTGGAGGTTAGCATAACTCTTTTGTCGATCTTGTGCCGCTTTCATCTTCTGACGAATCAAGTGTACCTGTTCAATCATGTCCTGCACCATCTGCGGTCCTAAGACCACAGCTTCCGAACTATCATCCCAACAAATCGGACTGCGGCATTTCTGCCCATACAACGCCTAGAAGGTGCCATACCGATACTTGTGTGTTAGCTGTTGTTGTAGAAGAACTCAATCAGATCAAGACGATCCTCCCAAGAACCCCCAAACTCCATCACACAAGCTCTTAACATATCCTCTAAGGTCTTGATTGTCTGCTCCGTCTGATCATCATTAGCAGGATGGAATACCGTACTCATCTTCAATGTTGTTCCCATCAATTCTTCTAACTCGTTCAAGAAATGTGAAATAAACCTCGCATCTCTATCTGAAACAATATCCAACGGCGTACCATGGAGTTTCACGACATTCTTAAAATAAGCAAGTGCCAACTCTGTCTTGCTCCAAGTATCTTTAATTGGAATGAAGTGAGCTGATTTAGTTAGCCTATTGACGATTATCCAAATCATATTATTACCCTTTTTCGATCGTGGCAACCCCACAATGAAATTCATCGAAATTGACTCCCATTTCCACATAGGCACATCTAAAGATTGAACTTTCCCTTGCGGTCATCGTTGCTCTTTCTTGACCTTCTGACAAGTCAAGCACCATGCTACGAACTCCGCTACATCCTTCTTCATCCCCGGCCACCAAAAGGTCTTCTTTAGGTTTTTGTACAACTTGTCCCCACCCAAATGGATGGAATACAGAGTACAATGAGCCTCGGTCAAAATAGTCTCCCTTAACTCACTGTCATCGGGAACACACCATCGGTCATCAAATCGGACGCTCCCATCGGTATGAATGGAAAATCTCGAAGTAGTACCTTTCTCCACTATCTCCTTCCAAGCCTTGATCTTAGGATCATTCACTTGTCTAGCCCGAATTGAGTCATAGAGTTCGGGTTCTACAGTCAAATCACCAATAGTGTCACCTTTCCGGATCATGAAAATCCCCATATTTGTCACCTCCTCTCGAAGCTTCATCAAAGACATCGATGTGCATAAAGAATGAATACTCTTCCTACTCAATGCATCTGCAACCACATTCGCTTTGCCCTCATGATAGATGATCTCTATGTCGTAGTCACCCATCAGTTCCATCCATCTTCTCTGTCGCATATTAAGATCTCGCTGAATGAACACGTACTTTAAACTCTTGTGATCTGAAAACACCTTAAATGTCGCTCCATATAAATAGTGCCTCCAAATCTTTAAAGCAAATACTACCGCGCCCAACTCCAAGTCATGAGTAGGATAGTTTATCTCGTGCGATTTCAACTGTCTCGACGTATAGGCTATAACTCTCCCATTCTGCATGAGTACACAACCTAATCCACACTTTGAAGCATCAGTATATACCTCAAAATTCTCGCTTCCCTCTGGCAAGGCTAAGATAGGAGTTGAGGTCAAACGTTCCTTTAAGGACTGGAACTTGCGCATGAATCAAAAAGTAAAAACGTAGGTTGGTTGTTAATAAGAAATGTACTAGTGACAACTTGCACATCATCCTGAACTGTCTGCTTGTCCATCATGA
The DNA here is from genome assembly GCA_028566215.1 of Silene coronaria. Taxonomy (NCBI): domain Eukaryota; kingdom Viridiplantae; phylum Streptophyta; class Magnoliopsida; order Caryophyllales; family Caryophyllaceae; genus Silene; species Silene coronaria. Next base: position 12,594 of record JAOWBH010073613.1, on the reverse strand, counting down.
AAAACTTGCCACTGCTCTTTAGTGCTCCCTGAACTGTGCTAGATGATGAATTCGGCTTTGCAGCCGAACCCTGATTACCATTGTTATCTAGATGCTGGTACGATCTTCCCCCGTTGTTAGTGTTATTCCGGTTTCCCCACGAGTTAGACCCCTGATTACTAGCCATACTCGGAGAACGGTAAGAATTGCTCGGCTAAGCTCGTTGGTTCCGCCCCCATTACTGCTCGTGCACTTATGCCTCTTTTGCCATGATCCTCCACAGTTGTAGAAAACAAGACCTGAATTATTACTATAGCTTCGTGTCCCCCTGTTGTTCCACGATGATCCACCAACATAGCCTGAACCTCCGGAAGAAGACTTACCACGGTTGTAGCTACCCCTTTTCTAGTAGTTACCATCATCACTATCTGCTTCGACGACCATCTTCCTCAATCGTTCTGCATTGCCCGCGTGCGCATGCACTTCCTCCACGTCGTTATTCAACCCGGCTGACAATATTTGCAGGATCTTCGGCGTTAGCCCTTTCTCGAATCGCAATGCTAACGTCTTGTTGCTCATTTGCAACTCTTCCTCTACATTAGACTACAACTCACTAAACTTATTATAATATTCGGCCACTGTAATTTCATCAGACATAACAAAGCAGTCGAACTCCTTCCTCGGCTGAGCTTGGACATGCTCCAGATCAAACTTGTTTCGTAGCTCCCTATGAAAGTCCACCCACGGAACATGGTCTAGTCCCGCTTCTTCATAGAAATCACGCATTGCCTGGCGTTCCCTATGCAACCACAACCCAGCCTGATCGGTAAGGTAGAAAACGGCTTGATTGGTCTTCTCATTGTCCGGGCATTTTAGAACGTCAAAGATGTTCTCCATTTCACGGATCCAATACCCCAGCTTCTGGGGTGGTTCTGTCCCTCCGTAAGTCAGGCGGTGTCGGGCGAAAGAATTGCTAAGGGAGCTTGAATCAAGTGGCTTATCCCCGGCCTTAGCAATATACTTAACCGTGTCATATTGCCTTAACAACCTTGCTACTTCCTTGGGTGTCATCTCGTTAGCCCTAGCTTCGTAGACCGATAGTTTCTTTGGCGGCATCTTCGAACTTCAATATTTAAAAATAAATGTGAGCACAAAGCATATGGCTCAAACAAAACACGCCTGCCAACAGAAACACTCGGTCGAGTGACAGGAAACACTCGACCGAGTCAGACGCACTCGATCGAGTACACATAATACTCGGTCGAGTACTTGACTTCCAGAATAGAACAGACTCTCTGTTACAAATTCACTCCATCGAGTCCTTAGTCACTCGGCCGAGTCACACACTCGATCGAGTCGCCAGACTACTCGATCGAGTAATTCGACGCCATAACTTTACAAGAACTTACAATCCGAAAACTCTCGATCGAGCCATTACCTACTCGGTCGATTTCAAGCCACTCGATCGAGTACCTATACTACTCGCTCGAGTGCTTCGACTCCAGTGGCTAATAGAAACATATCAAAAATTACACTCAGTTGAGTACTAAGGGCACTCGATCGAGTATAGCCTACTCGGTCGAGTCCTTTGCGCTACTCTGTCGAGTCAAACATCATGCGCTCCATAACCCCCATTTCACTCAATCACAAGTCCATAAATATGTACCAAATCATGCGTCATAAAATACCGTCACTACAAAATCTCATGTTATCGACACCACCATATCAACAACAACATAACTGGCCAAATCATATATCGTACAAACATCTCATGCAGTAGAAACAACAATGCACATTCATCGTATCCCTCCTATAGCTACCAAAGTGATCAGCTAGAGATTGTAAGGGCAAGGTGCGATCATTGGGACGTCTTTCAGATCTTTGCGGTAGCTCCTAACAACCGCCACCTGGGTTTATTGTATTAGACACCCTACGTTCATTAGGTTCATTAGTTTTATGTTCCAAAATCGTCGCTCTGATACCACTTTGTAACACCCCCACTTACCAAGGAGCCTTTAGCAAGGCCTTCCCTAGCAACCAAGGGTGCCACAACCTCGGTTATCCGAGGTAGTACATATCAAAAGAGACCATAAAAGAACATTTATTAAAAGCATAAGATTTAATCGATTACAACATTATCCGAAAAAAAAAACCAAAAAAAACCAAATGAAAAGTATGACAACTGAATATCAAAATATATAGTCTCAGCGGAAGCTAATCAAATGACCCTGCCAGGTGATTCTCATCCACGTCCCACGCACAGCTCAAACATGATCACCTGCTACAGACACTGCTCACCATTCTCCGGCAATATCGAATGGATTACAGCAGAACCAAAAGAAACAAACACAGCCACCATGGTCAGAACATCATAACAACAATCACTATCGATAACAATAACGCATATATAAACAATAACAATTATCTCAATCAACTTCCAAACTCCAAGAGCCAACAATATGGATTACCTATCGCAATGGGTAATCTGCACCACCATTGGAGACTGCAGTCTAGCCACCAAAATCCCCGCTCATCGCAACGAGCAAAACCTAGATCATTAATGTATACATTACACTTGTGACGAGAGTCACAATGGGGGATTCATGGGGGTGAAGTCTATCTCCCAACAATGACCTCACAATCACAATCACAATACCATATCATCTCATCATCTTCAATATCACATCGTCACAATAATCATGCCATGCAATACAACAACAATGATAGTAACTGAGTACGAAAACCCTACCTCGATAGCAATCTAAATCAAATACGCAATCAATGGCTATAAACGCCCCTCTACGAAACCGTCACCTATAATAATAATAATCACTTTTACTATAACCATTACTACAACATTACTATCAAATCCCCAAATAATCCCAAACCTAGGATTAAGACCAAAATGCAAACTAAAGTGAGAAGAGATTACAACTTACAATCTAAATGACACACATAAATGATGAAATCCGATGAACTATGGATAGATCCCTGCTTGGTTGATGATTAGAATGATTAGGGAGATGTTTAGAGATGTTTTAGGGTTATAAAGTGATTTACAAAACTGACGAACTGTATATACATAACCTCCGCAATCAACCTAATCAAACTGCTCAAAACACGATAATCAGACCGACATTCGGTCGAGTACAATCTCTACTCGGCCGAGTAGCCGAGTACGCCCTACTCGGTCGAGTTTTGCACATACTCGACCGAGTGCACCCAATGCATTCGCTAACTCAAATCTTCACACCACAAACTCGGTTGAGTAGAGGATACTCGACTGAGTACCAACTCTAAGAATACGGAGTATTACAATTATTTACTTACCTGACTTACCTTTTGAAGACGGATTGTAGAAAATTACTTGTAGTAGAATACGTCATCATCTTCTTGTTGTTCACCTTCTTTATAGGCTAAAAAACGGACCGGGTTGGAAAAAAACGAGCACTAGCACGACATTAAATGATCCTTGGCTGGGGTGGGGCTAGAGCTGATCGAGCTGCATTTTTCGGGCCCATGAAACCGGGTTGGGCTGGGCTAGCCTGCTATGCTTCACACCTTTACCTGCACTGCCTTCCCATTTTAATCCCAGTTAACTTTTACAAGGATAATAATAAATATATGTGAAACTTATACTAACTTTAGAAATTATGATTTTTTTCATAACTCTTCACTATTAAAGTTGCTCTCTTTAATTCTCACAATCGTTATTGCTGTGGATGATTATATTGATGAAAAGAACTCTCCTATTTCCCTTATGTATAGCTGATCATCGAGACGGTTACATATGCTTCCTTAAAAGCTCAAATTAATGTATCTAATACATTCATAAATTGAAGAAGTTTTGTGCGGTACAAGATGGATGTATCTCGCAAACTCCTTCAATAGATGAGTTACAAAGCATTGAAGCAATTCAAACATCTTGAGATCACTTAATAATGCGAAAATTCTTTCAATAAAGAAAGGAATAACCAAACAAATCCCCTCCCCCCATCTTGACTTAATTAAGGAGGTATCACTACACCCGACCTGTCGCAACAATCACCGAATTTCTTATTTGCTATGGTATTGGTCATCATGTTCGACTAATTGTCATTGGTGTAAACTTTATCAAATTGAAACTTTTTTTTTTCTAAGACACCTCAAATCCAAGGATAGCCAACATCGATCTGTTTTGATCTTGAGTGATAGGCTGGTTTTTTGGCTAAGTAAATAACGCTTTGATAGTCACAAAGTGGGGCATAATTTTCTAGTTACTGACTGCAACACCCTCAATTACTCGACCAAGGTAATTGAAGACGTTACGTTCTCGGTTTCCTGAGATAGTGTTTCAAAACTCCAATTTCAAGAACATTTTATAAAAGTATATGTTTAGAGAACTACATAAATGAATTACATTATACAAAATGTTTCAACCACTACAAACTTTCTAAACAAGTATACATCGACTACTACGAGTCTACACAACTAGACTCCAAGTATCCGTAGCGCGGCCCATATTCCGATTATCATCATATCAAACCTGTACTCAAACTGCTTTCCATATGATCGAAAATATCATATGAACCACAAGCCACCCCAATTACATAAGGTGCACTTAACACGGAACCATACACGGCCAGTTTCAATAATACAATCAATTATAGAAAAACATGTGAGCATGAACATGAACATGAGATGAAATAATGAGTGCACAGATCACAAGTCTCAAAACACCACTGCTCTACAACCAACTCATCGGTTCCAGGGACACATCCACGGTACCAACAACCCGGCTTCGGCATCGTAACACCGTCACCAACAGTCAGACCGCAGTTCGTAAAAAGGTACTCGGGACACACCCAAAGTACCAACCCCGGGAGCTAATCGGACCTGTACCAAAGGTTGTAGCGCAACACGAGTCTCTTCATACTCAAGTCATTAATGTGCACGTCCCTCTTGGAGTGGGAAACTCCAAGAGGCGACCCAAGCATAAGACGGTCTCCCAAACCGCCTTACGTCTCCTCAACAACCGTATATCACAACCACAACTCCACCAACAACCTCCAACATCCACCACAATCACATATATCACAATATGCAATATAATATGCGAATTATGAAACCATCTCATGGATTATGAAAACTAAAATGTTAGAGGTGGACAAAAGCGGGCTTGGGCCGGATATGGGCCGGGTTATCATGATTTTTTTGGCCCACGGACATGCGGCTTTTGGGCGGTTCGTGGGCTTGGCCTTTGTAAATTTGGGAAAATATGTTGTCCAAGCCCGCTTTGTTAGAGGGCGGGATAGGACAGGCCTAATGGTCCGTTCCGTCCATGAACAGCTCTACAAAATGCCAAGAATACATGTATCATCAATTAATCATCCTCATGTTATAATGCACTTTCACTAACAATGTAAGACCATCCATAATTACCCATTATCATGATATAATGTAATTCCAAAAATAACACAAGACTTATAACAATTCCTTATTACATGTTATAATGCAACCCAACCATTATGACAATCCTTTATGACATAATTACCCATAATCATGTTATCATGCAAATGCCATATTCATGTGAGACTAACCAAAACATCAATAAAAACCTATACATTATTCATATTATTGAAACCGAGTAGGAAAATCCTACCTTCTAACAAAGCTCCATAAGCACAAGCAAACAAGAGAATCCTCCTCTATGGAATCCTATCCTACTATTAACCAAGAATTACGATGATAATTATGTCCTACAACAACTTAATACATATATTTACTTATTACTACTATCTAACTACCCAAATCCCCTTATATACCTAAACAACAAAACCCCCAAATTTTAGGGTTAGGTAAACGATAAAAGAGATTAAAGAGTAGATCTAGACTCATAAGGTGAAATATACAAGGGAAAGATGAATGGTGATGATGAATCTTCAATTCCTAAGCTAGTTCCTCATGAAAGATGGTAGAAGGTGTTTAGAGAGAGCTTGAGAAAGGTAGAGAGTCTTTTTAGGGTTTGTAGAAAAGAAAAAGGAAACTGAGAAGGAGTATATATATCGAAGCCTAATAACACGGAGCCCATCACGCAAAAACTGGGTCTGAACTCGCACACTCAGTCGAGTGTATGAAGGCACGCGGTCGAGTGCACTAGCCACCCGGCGGAGTGACAAACAAGTAGGAGGTTTAAACCAAGAGTGCACTCGGTCACATGACTTGGTTGATGGTGCGAGGTCGTTGTCTCACAGCAATAGAATATTTATAAATTTAACACACAAGCATATCAAATAAGTCAAGGTCGATCCATGGTAATCAATGCACATCCACCATCTTGTTACGATCCTTGTTGGTGTTAATTAGTTCTTCTCATTTTTCACAACCATAGTCCCTCCTTTCTTGGGGACTACTTGGACGAGACTCACCCATTGTGAATACGAAATGGAGTAAATGATTCCCGCATCAAGCAATTTCATGACTTCACCTTTAACTACTTCTTGCAATGCGGGGTTTAGTCTCCTTTGGCCTTGAATGGTAGGCTATGGTCATCTTGCAAATGGATTCTATGCATGCATAGCTTGGGACTAATCCCTTTAAAATCGTCAAGACTATAACCAATAGCCTTCTCGTGTTTCCTCAAGACACAAAGTAAAGACTCAAGTTAGTCATCATCAAGTTTGGAATTAACAATCACCGGTTTGGTCTTAGCTTTGTCAAGAAAAGCATACTTCAAATTAGGGGGAAATGGTTTAAGCGGAGAAGCCTTTACCTCACTCGGGCTAGAATTATGAATTATACCTTCCACCTTCAATGCTTCTTCATTGGTAAGTTCTCTATTGTCCAAAGCGGCTTCCAACAAATGTACTTCTATATCCCATAGGCCATCATTGACTTCACTTGCTTCTAAAGCCAACAATGCCTCTAGGGGATCTTTCATGAGCATGGGGGGTAGTACATTCACCAGGTAATAACCAATCATATCCATCGTGATACAATATTTTGAAAACAACTCGAAAATATTGGCAGACAAAAGATTCAAACACAATTCAAAGCAAACAATCATCAAGCAAGTAAAGCAAATCACACCGTCCCCGGCAATGGCGCAATTTTTGATGCGAGGTCGTTGTCTCACAACAAAACAATATTTTTAAATTTAACAAACAAGCATAGTAAGTAAGTCAAGGTCGATCCATGGGGCGGTCAAAATTCTACAAGTGAGCGAATAAAGCATGCAATAACTATGTCTATGGTCAAGTGTCACTTTGGGTTTGTAAAGAGAGAATTATCTAAACTACTCAACAAGTAAAAAGAAAGCAAGTAAATGATCAATAATACCAAGCAAGAGAAGATATCAATAAGAGAGATAAACTAGGGTGTCATATGTTCATATGGGTCAATTAAGGTAGATAAGGTGTTGAGGCTCATACATGTGAATGGGTACAAGTTGGACTATGAGTCAAGCCTGTCGATCTAATGACTCCGGCTAGGTCAATCGGGGTAGCATCTCGCGTATAGTCTTTCAACCCAACAACATAGTGCACGGTCTAACACAATTAAGGCTCTCGATCTTATAGAAGTATTGAACAAATAGAGAATCATATAAGTTCTTTTAAACAAGCATTTCATCAAACATCATATGTGCACAAGTTGAAACAAAGACCAAAACACAAGCATGATAATCAAACACCAAAGATTAAGCCCTTAATCAAACTCCATAATCCCTCGTTAATCCTAGCTAAGAGACTACTCACAATCCATAATCATGTTCACAGCAACAAAGCTAATAACAAAGCAACAAAACATAAACATGATGGATAATGAAGATTAACAAAGGATTAAAGTGAGATTAAGAATTATACTAACAAGATGAACAATAGATGAGAATAATGAGAACAATAATAGAAGAAATCTTGAAATAAATGAAGATCTTGTCACCAAATCTTGCATAAACCAAAATAAATCTTTAATTACAACCTAGATCTATGAATAATTAAGGAGATATTTAAACTAATTATGAGAGATTAAGGAAATAATTTAGATCTAATTACTTGCTAATATGAGGAATGGAGGAGAATGATGTGTTCTCCTCTAATCCTCTTACATAATGGGTATTTATAGCAAAATGATTAGGTTAAAACTAGGTTAAGGGGAAATATTACAGGCGGCGGATCTGAAGCACATCTCGAGTGGGACAGGGATCATATCAATGCTAGATAAGGCTATCTCGTTCGAGGTCATGGACATCTTGAGCGAGATGACCATCTATCGTGACTCCAGCTCGAGCGGGATATGAGCATCTCGAGCTAGATGTCTCACATCAAGTTTCTTCATTCTCCTCTTCTACTTTGTCCCTCTTTATTGACTAAGACCTTCTTGTCTTGTCCTCCTTCTTACGTCTTCGTGCACGAGTCATCTTTTGGCCACTAAAATGTGCCTAAAAGACGGGATTTCCGCCTCATTTGGCTCATTTCCTACAAATCACAAAAAATAAGGTAGAAATGCAATTAGGAAGCTTTTGGCCATAAAACCGACTATAAACTAGACGGAATGCATGCAAAATAAGGCTAGTTAGGAGGTATAAAACTCATAAATTAGAACCACATCAGTCGAGTAGAGTGCCACTATGTCGATTACTCTGCTGTACTCGGCCGAGTGCACGACTATAAAATACTGGGATATTACAGTCTTCCCCCCATAAAATGAACTTCGTCCCCGAAGTTCACACCCGACCCTCACAAGACACCTCTAAAACTCTTCTCTATGTCCCTACAACATCCTAAAGGGAAAGTCTCTACAACCCATAGCACTAACTCAATGGGCAAGGTTATCCTCACACGCGACTCATACTACCGCACTACCCTTAGTACTACCTATCAAGCTCCATAGCACCAACACTACTAATCCTTTAATCCAATACCGAATGCCAAGCATTACACCCGTCATCACGTTCAATCTATCATTGTCATTATGCGTTCCACAATACCAACACCCCAATACTAACGTCATTCAACAAACAAGAACACCTATCAAATGATTCTACCCCTCTTAAAATGAACTTCACCACAAAGTTTGCTAACACTCATAACCATTACTCCTCCAACTCGTCGATACTAATGCAAACACGCACATTTTCCCTCACTATAAGACTTTATTCACTCTTTCATTCCAATTAAGTTATATCATGAACACCTCAAGTAAGTAATTCTGCAAACGACACCAATACTTTTAATGTTATCAACACTCGAATATATCCTCGACTCTACAACCAAGTTCCATCATGTTTCATGCTTAATTATACCTCAATAGCACAATCATAAAAGAAAAGTATACCATAAAATGTCTTTCCGTACTATATCCTTTGCTACGTCCATTCAATAACACCCTGCCGCCCCGCCGATAACCGGTTCTCTGATCTCTATAATATCAACACCGATAGCTACTTCCACATGTAATACTCTATATAACCCTTGACAGATCTCCGATCATTCCTCTCACCACCTATGGTTGACGGCAAAATCCCTCGGTATCATCCAGTCGGTTAATCTTCACATTACCATTCAACAACATCCTCCGTAACTCACACACCTACTCGACTACATAACACATGACCTAAGATTCTTGTACCCAAAAGGGATCCTCCTATGTGTCACCTAGGTAGCAATGACACTTCACCTAACTATCCCTCCCGAGTCCAACGCCGTGCTTGACACTCGTCGGACACAGGCCTAAACATGTCATAATTTAGACGAGGATGTCAAAAGAGATTGATTAGAAGATGGATTTGGGTGGACAATGAGAATTAGTTATAGTCAATGTAAAATTTTACCATCACTTATTTAAATTTAATATTAAATACATTATAAAAATAAAATCATACGTTATTTATAACCTTTGTATATTTTATTAAATTTAAATAGCGTGTCCCATGTCCTAAATTTCATAGGATGCCGTATCACGTGTCCATGTCGTGTCCATGTCCGTGTCCGTTTTAGTGCTACCTAGAATATCACTACTAGACTCTCCGTCCATTAACATGACACTCATTCCCAACACTCCACCCCCTTACTACTCCAACAAAAGACTATGGACCATATGTAGCTTCTAGCTCAATATAACACATATTTCGCTAAATATATGTCACAACAAGTCTACGAAGGACTCACCCGAGTCAAGCTCGTAAGTGCTCTAACAATTATGCCTAATTTACAAATATCTATGATAATATATAACACAACTATTATTGTCCAATTCTTTATACATGATATAGGTTTTGTCGTGTCCCCTATTATCAAAACAATATTAATACTCAACTACTATGTAGCTAGTGGTCGAGGTCGAACACAAGGATGGTGGGGGTTTCTACTTAGGTCGCTTATGTAACATCCAACCCTACCGAGGAGCCTACAGCAAGACCTTCCTTGGCAAGATGTGGCATTACCATCTCGGTTTCCCGAGGTAGTAGAAATCACAGAAACCATAATGAAACAATGTATATAATAAATACAAGTTATTATAGCGGAAGTATAAAATGAATACAACTCATCAACAACTACACAACTATCCTATGTGAGACTCCACGATCCAACTCGAGTCCGAAAGCCCTCCAACTGATCCCAACCAAGCCAGCATCACCTACACCTGCTAGTCTGACTGCTCACCATTTGCCGGCAATATCAAATGGATCACAGCAGAACACAAAGAAGAAAAGAAACACAAACAACACCACACAAGTCAGTAACAGTCAAAACATCAGGCCATAAGGTACAAAGCAAGAACAACCAACACAGAGAACAATCCGCCAACACCCACACCGCCAATCAATGGATTCCTGTCATAACAAGAAATCCCTGCCAGTGGGGGACCGCAGCCACACCCACCTAAGCCCCGCTCGACGCACGAGCGAACCGGAATCATTAATGTGCACATCCCTCTCCGTGATGGGAGTCACGAGGGGCGAAACTCGGGGGTGAGACCGTCTCTCAACGGCTCACAAACAACCACCACAACACCGCTCCACCATCAATCATAGACACAAAGCATCAACATCCAACAATCAATCTCAACATAGCAATAACGACATTAACATACATAATCAATCATAACAAAAACAATAACTAATTACTGAGTAGGATAACCTACCTCACTGGATAATGACATCAACAATCGAATCGAGCAATCCGTTCATGCAATCACCGGCGACCTACGTGCTACCCCGTATTCCCATTCCGAGGTCGAGGTTCCGAGAGAGGTCAAGAGAGAGAGAGAGAGAGAGAGAGAGAGAGAGAGAGAGAGAGAGAGAGATCTGGTAGGGTTTTGGAGAAGAAGAACGTAAGAAATGAAATAACCGAAATGAATTAAGTCGCGTCCCCGAGTTTTATAATATCATTCTGGAGTCGTCTAACTCGGCCGAGTAAAATACTCACTCGGCCGAGTCAAGGCCACTCGGCCAAGTCAAAACACACTCGGCCGAGTTGGCACAACTCGATCGAATTCCCACTCGAGTAGCCTCTCCAAATGACCCCAAAGGTCCATATTCCAATCCAGGCCCATCAACGGGTGTCCTAGTATACCGGGTATTACAATATTCCCCCCTTAAAATGAACTTCGTTCCAAAGTTCGCCCAAAATACCAGGGTAAGTAACCATATTCCCACAACCGATTAAAACCAAGTAGCGATAAAAATCATATCAACAATCGCGATATCAAAACAAGCATTAATATGTACCGGGTTTCTATCCCTCTTAAAGGAACGCAGATGGATAACACAGCATCAACGTAACGAATGCAAGTGATTATAAAAGGGTAAGGTAGTAGCAACGAAATAAGTGCCCAAGATATTGATCATGTAATGCCAATTATATGCCATTAAAATATATATTCCAACAACGTGAATGTGCGACTTAATATATCCAGGTAAATTGGTATGCTATCAATGCGACTCCACTATAATGATGTTAACAGAATATGAAATTACAATCATGAAATTACAACAACTCAATTGAATTAAGTGTGTTTTTAAGAAAAGTAGTTAAAATGACTAAAATGAAGTCGTGATAATATCTATCCCCCTTAAAAGGAACTTCGTCCCCGAAGTTCACCCGCAACCCATCTACAATGGTGGTCGAAAAAAAAAGACAATGAATTAATAAATGCGATACAGCTAATCATGGCAACCCAAAGTGAATAATATGGTACAAATCAAATTAGGCAACAGTGGAGTTAGAACAATGTCATTATATGCAAAATTCGAACTCGTAAGGTCATGCAATTATCATCATGTCAGTGTAAACACGTGTTCAATCTCAAGGAAAAATCAAATATGAGCAAAGTAAATTGATAACATTCCCTCCGATATTTCACGTCACCAGCATTCCTCCTCCATTATTCTCCAACTGACCAAATCATCCGTCGTAATCGTACTCATGATTACATCAGTTTCCTCATAACGCATCATTCACGTCCCAACATCATTCATCAACTTAAAATAAATCAAATTAACACATCAAATTATCACAATACACTTTAAAACAAAACTGCTCGATCCATTGGTCAATAACTCGGTCGAGTCCGGGCAACTCGGTGGGAAGGTGGATGCACTTACCTACAACGCTTTCTAATGCCGAGGGGATACTC